>CP106728.1:24917545-24966641 GCA_025506655.1 Gossypium rotundifolium
TTCAAATTCGGTCACTACACCAAACAGACTTTTAGTGGCCTTTTTAGCTTTTAATGGCATTTTAAACGCCATAATACTTTTTGCTTTTGAAAGCGCCAAAAACGCCTAAAAATGCGCTAAAAGTTAGTGGCGTTATTGTGAAAAATGCCACTAAGGGGGTCTTTAGCGTTTTAAGAAAAGCGACCGCTAAAGACTCACGCTTGAAAACGCTACTAAAGACCTTTAGCGCTTTTATAAGAACGCACTAAAGACCCACCTTTATGCACTATTTTATAAAACGACGCTAAAGGTTGGTCTTTTATGCATTTTTACAAAAGCCGCTAAAGGTGGTCTTTAGCGCTTCATATAAAAGTGCCGCTAAAGGTTGGGTCTTTAGCGGTATTTCTTGTAAAACGCTAAAGGTGTGGTCTTTAAGCGGCATTTCTTGTAAAAGCGCCGCTAAAGGTGGGGTCTTTTAGTGAGCTTTCTGTAAAAGCACCGCTAAAGTGGGTCTTTTAGCGGTGTTTCTTGTAAAAGCGCGCTAAAAGTGAGGTCTTTAGCGCTTTCTAACAAAACGCCACTAATTTGCACAGATTTGCGTCTATTTTTCGCAATATCCTACCCCACCTGCATTAAAACCAACCAAAAACAAGAAGAATGCGCATATAATTCCAACTTAAGGCAACAAATAAAACATTTAAATCTCACCAAAAGCATTAAATCTAAACGATACTTCAAATTTAATAAAAGATATATGATATTTATTAATAAATGAAGCATAATTCAAACAATTCTTACAATAATGTTAATCGTAACAATGTTAAAAAAATCTTACAACAATAAAACAAATGTCTAAAAGGGCGCTCTGCTGATGTCATTGGAACAACGCATCATAGTCTACATGTAGCTAGAGTTCTTCATACTTTCGTCGCTTCGCCTCTGCTCGCTCCACTCTAAGTTGAGCAATATGCTCGCTCTCTCATCTTGCCTCCGCTCTAAGCAGAAATTTGCTCAATGTGCTTCGCTTCCATCGAGATATCGTCTTTCGTCTTTGAACTTCAGACGAGATTGACTCTCGAAGGCATGTATTCGGGAGCGATCCAAAATATTGAGTCGGTAACACCGATCCTTGACATCGAACCCGACCATACCTTGTAAGACCCAAAACATTAGTGATAATTTTGTTATAAATATACTCAAGATTAACAAAACTATCAATCGAAGCGATCGTACCTTTCGGGACCCAAAACATCGTAATAATTCATTATCAATCTCCTCGAGATTAACGAATCTGTCGACAAAGCAACCGCTTCATACTCGCTTCTTCTCCTTTAGTTTATCCTAATAAATCAATAAAAAGTTAGAAACAAAATATATAATAAAAGGAATGGAACATAACTTAAAATTATAAATTTAAAACTACAAATGATGAATTGAACTATTGTAATTAAACATTATAAATATTTATAATAAATCAAATTTTATTAAGTAAATATACCAAAATTTTTGCAAATTTCGGATGTCATCGGAGATCCATCCTTCTTCCTATCGTAATGTCAAAAAGTAAGGCATCCAACTTTTGATCCGATGAAATCTCCTACATTATAGCGTAAAAATATAATTTAATAGTATAAAGTAATTAATATTTGAAAGAAGTAATAAATTATAATACCTCGACCTCACTACACGAGCAAAACTTCGGAACTCGGTATGCGTGAATTGTTGTTTCGTCATTGTTTGTTCCAACTCGCTCACGGTCCTACATAATGGAATTTGAATTATGTATATAGTAAATCGATAAACCGAAAATTTTATAAGAGTTTGAAAGTATGTAATACCTCTCCTTTCTTTGAATTCGAATCTAACTTGATCTTCCCATTGGTACCTCAACATTCCGTGGGACATTTCGAATTTTACGAGGCTTATGTCTTTCTTAAAATATTGTTTTTAAGGGCGCTTTTATTGTCTCTCCATTTTTTACCCAAGGTCTTCTTAACATAGTCATCGGAGACCTCTAAAGCAAATTTACCCGAAATTTTTTTTAAAAGTTAATATAAATGAAGGTTAAATTAAAGTATTATAAATTACATTCACCTTTTATTACCTTAATATTATCGAGGCACGATTTTTGTTGGCATCGGGCATGTGATGCCATGATTACGTAGTTAATGGGCAACATATTAGCATTTCGTGCTATAATGCCCAAATAGCCGACAACAATCGAGCTTGATCCGATAGGTGGCCATGATTGTTTCTCCTTACTTGAACACGCTCGGTAGGCTCTAAGTCGTATAAATTTGTAAGTAATGTACGCCCGACCTGCTTCGTCCCACCACCCTCAATGAAAAATGATATATTATTATATTAAAATTGAAAAATGAATCAATAATAAAATTCAACATGCATGTAAAATAAACTTAACATTACTTTCGAATTGTCCATGCTCGTCAACTATGTCCAGACTAGAAGATCCAACAAGCGTATCCATCCACTATTTACTTCTTCGGATTTAGAGTATTCGGACAATATTTAAACCTTGTAATCGTCTTCTAGGCATTTTCTCGCAATACACATAAAATAGTTCAAAATTTTAGTAACAAATAACAACAATAATATGACATTTAAACAGTTAAATTATATAACATGACCAACATGAAAATTATAATATTACATATAAATAATAAATCGTTAAATCTTACTACATCATATTTCAGTAAATATCTTCGTCCACATCCTGACGAACCCATTGAAATTGTTGACTAGTACTAGGGATATTTTCATTTAAGTCTTGTTCTGGAAAAGGCAAAGTTTCTGATCTTTCGACTATGTCATCTCTACTTCCACTGCCAATGTCGAACAAGTCTTTAGGGGTGTTTCGAAGTACAACGTACCAACCCTCACCAGTTGGATCTTGAGTAAAAAACTTGTTTAACTTGAGAAGAAAACACATACGGCTCGTCCATCAGTTGTTCTCCGTGTGAATCAATCGAGAGAAATTCACCATTGTAAAGCCATATTGATCGTTTTTAATTAGCGAGCCGTATTCACATCACCCAATCACCTCGAAATAAGACAACTTTGCATTTGCGTAATAATCCAACTCAATGATGTCGTAATAAGTCCGTAATATTCGAAATTCCCCTGACCGGATTACTGTCCCTAGCACTAGCATAACTTGTAATCAAAGAAATAACAACAATTCCGTAATTTTGGGTTCTCCTCAATCTCTCGCGATACCTTGTATGAAATCTGTATCCGTTGATGAGGAAGCCACTATATCTTTTAACTATTCTGTTTGGACCTTGTGAAAACCATTTAACGTCGTCATTTACTTCATTCCGACTCCAAACCTATTGAGTCGAAAGTAAATCGAGTAATTATGAATGTTATGAGAAAACATTATTACTTGTCAATGAAAACTTAAATTGCATACCATTTGGCTTAACCATTCATGGAATGATTCTGCGAACAACTTATTAATTTCTCGTCAATTTAATCTTGGGATCGTGAAGCGAGCTCTCAATATCTTTGTACTCACTACGGTAAAAAGGTTTTACTTTGTTAGAAGACAAACAAATTATAATTGATGAGTATTTATCAAATTCTAGAACTTACTTTCGAAATGGTTCCATTGAATCATGATGAAAAAGAACGTATCGATGTGCTTGGACCCACGATCTATCGTCTAATTCGCAATTTCAACTTTCTGATCGGTTCTCAAACTTTGAAATAAATAAGTTTCGCCAAATTATGATCGTGAGCCCACAATTCTACTTGGTCATTCATTCTTGTTTCAACATCTTCCAAATACCTCGAATAGAAAGTCATATATTCCTCGCCAAGTAGCCTCGGCAATTGATCCTTCAGGATAACGCTTATTGCGGCAGATGACTTCAATTTGGAAAGGAACCTAAACACGGTATACAACATTATCAAAAGTTGCAACTAAAGGCATTGAAATGAATGAAGGAATATTTTACAAATAAAGTAAGACCTTTCAATGGGATACATCCATCGATAGAAAATGGGTCCACCAAGAAGTGCTTCACGCGGGAGATGAATTAATAAGTGCACCATAATAGTGAAGAATGAAGGCGGGAATATCTTCTCCAGATTGTATAAAGTCAATGCAGCTCGATCTTGTAGTCTTTCTAATTCTTGAACATTCAAAACTTTACCACAAATGCCTTTCATTATATTTGACGGTTCAATTACAAGAGTCGTCACCTTTTTCGACATACAACAACGTATAGCAACTGGCAGTAAGTCTTGCATCAAGATGTGATAGTCATGCGATTTTAAGCCATATAGTCTTCGATCCTTAAGACTCACACATCGCGATATATTTGATGCATACGCATCGAGACCTTTATATCCTTCAACACCATACGAGAACACTTCTTTTCCGTCTTTGACATTGAAAAAATAGCGGTGACAATCGATATTTCATATTCGGAAGTGCTCGGGGATGAAGCTCACGCCAATTCCATGTGGACTAAATCAAGTTGACTCGAAGATTATCTTTCGATTTTCCATCGACATTCAAAATAGTCCCAATGATGTTCTCACGACATTTTTCTCTATGTACATGACATCAAGATTATGACGTAAAATCTGATGCTCCCAATAAGGCAACTCGAAAAAAGTACTTCTTTTTTTTCCACAAGTCCGCCTCATTAGGATCATCCTCTTCATTAGATTCATCATTAGATTCATCCCAAGATCTTCTATTTCTTTGCGGGTTGGCCGGTTGATTCATCTTACCATAAATGAAATTTATATCTTTCAACATTAAGAATATTTCGGATCCACTGCTGCGAAAGAGCTTACGAACTCTTCATGACCATCAAACCGAGCACTCTAAAATCTAAATGTATGATTTTCGGTAACCACGACGATGCCCCATGTAAGAGAACTTCTTCCCATTATATAACCATTGCGAACATGTTCACAGACAATACGAACAAGCATAACATCCCCTGGTACTCCAACCAGATAAATTAGCATAAGCCGAGAAGTCGTTAATAGTCCACATTAAAGCCGCACGTAAATTAAAGTTCTCTTTTCTCATTGCATCGTATGTCTAAACACCAGCCCATAGTTGTTTTAACTCGTCAACAAGTGGCTGCAAATATACGTCAATATCATTCCCGACCCTTTCTCTCCAGGTATAATCATAGACAAGATAAAAGAAGATTGTTTCATGCAAACCCATGGAGGAAAATTGTAGGAACAAGCACCACGCAGCAATCTGCGTTGTGCTCATGAGTTTGTAGGTTAAATCCATCGGATGCTAGCCCAAGCCTCACACTCGAGGATCGCTTGCAAAGCTTGGAAATTTGGAGTCAAAACATTTCCAAGCTAAAGAATCTGCAGGATGCCTTAACAACCCATCATCTGTCGCCATCACGGTGCACGTCATTGATTCGGTGTCTTCGATGACATGAAAAGTCGTTGAAGCCTTGGTATTAGCGAAAATACCGTAAAATCTTAATTGGTCGCTTCCTTGACGTGTATCGTGTTCGTCCTCGTTACGTCCTCTCGTATTTCTATTAATCCAACGGATTGGCCGATACATGACAAGATGTTAGTTTATCCGTGCCCCAATACAACATGCGATCATTTGGGCAACTGTGAATTTTGTTGTAGCCAAGGCCCAAATCCTTTATCAATTTCTTCATGTCTTTGGAAGATTGAAGGATTTTTGCAAGCGGAACATTTCTTGCGAAACTCTAACAAGATTGTCAACGATTTTCCGGTCCACCCCCAAATATTTCAAGTGAAAAGACGAATCTGGAATGACGCTTGGAAAATTTTGATCCTCATACAATTCTTCATTCATTTCACCAAGTAACGTGTAGAACATCGCCGCTTCTTCATTTGGTCGTTCATCTAGTACACTTCTTCCCCTTCATGAAAGTATTTCCACCAAAATTATGATCATCGGTTGCACCCAAGTCGGTGGAAATGACTCAAACCATCATCAGCATATTAAAAGCATCCCAACATGTCTTCCATGTTTTCGCTCTAACATTCGATTGAAAGCACTATGAGGATACCCAGATTCATCGATGAAGATGCTCCACTAGATGTACACTCTCCATGAAAAACCATTTTTGTTCCCGGACAAAGTCATTAACAACTAGATGTTCAGTGAACCACTTCACGATAATGCCGTTAATAGTGCAACACATCTTACACGGGCAAAGAATCATATTCTCTTGGCTTGCATTTTGAAATGCGAAATTCAAAAAAGTTTCTACTCCATTTCGGTAGTCGTTGCTTACCCTTGACAATTTCATCCAACTCCTATCCATTTCGTAGTTGTTGAAGTCTAAAGTTGACAATAAATTACGGCTAAATTGTTAATTAATAATTTATGTAAGTAATGATATGATCATATATATAACGAGTACTATGTAAGTTATGTAAATTATGTAAGTTATGAAGTTTGATCTTAACTTAAAATTATGTAAGTTATGAAATTTGATCTTCAACTTATGTAAGTTATGTATTCTTTAAGATTCATCATACGTGGCATTGTTACACCTAGGGAGGATCCATTATATCTAACTGTGAGATATAAGGCAACCCGTCAAATTTCCAGCCTATATACTTTGAATCTTTTTTTTTTCTATACAAGTATTATGTAAGTTATGAAGTTTGATCTTAACTTAAAATTATGTAAGTTATGAAATTTGATCTTAAACTTATGTAAGTTATGTATTTTTAAGATTCATCATACGTGGCATTGTTACACCTAGGGAGGATCCATTATATCTAACTGTGAGATATAAGGCAACCCGTCGAGTTTCAACCTATATACTTTGAATCTTTTTTTTCTATACAAGTATTATGTAAGTTATGAAGTTTGATCTTAACTTAAAATTATGTAAGTTATGAAATTTGATCTTAAACTTATGTAAGTTATGTATTCTTTAAGATTCATCATACGTGGCATTGTTACACCTAGGAGGATCCATTATATCTAATTGTGAGATATAAGGCAACCGTCGAGTTTCAACCTATATACTTTGAATCTTTTTTTCTATACAAGTATTATGTAAGTTATGAAGTTTGATCTTAAACTTATGTAAGTTATGTATTCTTTAAGATTCATCATCGTGGCATTGTTACACCTAGGGAGGATCCATTATATCTAACGTGAGATATAAGGCAACCCGTCGAGTTTCCGACCTATATACTTTGAATCTTTTTTTCTATACAAGTATTATGTAAGTTATGAAGTTTGATCTTAACTTAAAATTATGTAAGTTATGAAATTTGATCTTAAACTTATGTAAGTTATGTATTCTTTAAGATTCATCATACTGGCATTGTTACACCTAGGGAGGATCCATTATATCTAACGTGAGATATAAGGCAACCCGTCAGTTTCCACCTATATACTTTGAATCTTTTTTTCTATACAAGTATTATGTAAGTTATGAAGTTTGATCTTAACATAAAATTATTTAAGTTATGAAATTTGATCTTAAACTTATGTAAGTTATGTATTCTTTAAGATTCATCATACGTGGCATTGTTACACCTAGGGAGGATCCATTATATCTAACTGTGAGATATAAGGCAACCCGTCAGGTTTCCAGCCTATATACTTTGAATCTTTTTTTCTATACAAGTATTATGTAAGTTATGAAGTTTGATCTTAACTTAAAATTATGTAAGTTATGAAATTTGATCTTAAACTTATGTAAGTTATGTATTCTTTAAGATTCATCATAAGTGGCATTGTTACACCTAGGGAGGATCCATTATATCTAACTGTGAGATATAAGGCAACCCGTTAGGTTTCCAGCCTATATACTTTGAATCTTTTTTTTTCTATACAAGTATTATGTAAGTTATGAAGTTTGATCTTAACTTAAAATTATTTAAGTTATGAAATTTGATTTTAAACTTATGTAAATTATGTATTCTTTAAGATTCATCATACGTGGCATTGTTACACCTAGGGAGGATCCATTATATCTAACTGTGAGATATAAGGCAACCCGTCAGGTTTCCAGCCTATATACTTTGAATCTTTTTTTTTTCTATACAAGTATTATGTAAGTTATGAAGTTTGATCTTAACTTAAAATTATCACTACAACAAAAAGGCCCTATAGCGACAGTTTTTTGACATAAGACGCAAAAAAGGTTGCCATAGGTTTTATGACGCTTCGTCAGACGCTAAAATGGTTGTATATAGTGGGGTTGGTATAGGCATTGCGACGCTTTTGAAAAAGCGTGCAATAATCAACATAAGCGACCCTTATTGAAGGGTTGTGAAAAGTTTGGTCAATGGCGACCTTTAAAAAGGTTGGGAAAGACCTAGTCAAGTCCAACATTTGAAAAAGGTTGTTATAGACATGTTTAAGGCAACCTTAAAAAGTTGAGATAGACTAGCCTAAGGCAACCCTTAAAAAAGTTGGGATAGACTAGCCTAAGGTAACTCTTAAAAAGGTTGGGATAAAAAAAAAAAAAAAGGGAATTTTTAAAAAAAAAAATTTTTTTTTTTAAAAAAAATTTTTTAAAAAAAAAAGGGGAAAATTAAAAAAAATTTTAAAAAAAAAAAATTTTTTAAAAAAAAAAAGGGAAAAAAAAGGGGGCCCCCTTTGGTAAATTAAAGGGAAAAAAAAAAAGGGGGGGGGGTTTCCAAGGGGGGTTTTAAAAAAAATTTTTTTTTTTTTAAAAAACAAGCCCCCCCCCCAAAAAAAAAAAAAAATTTAAAAAACCCCCCAAAAAAAAATTTTGGTTAAAAAAAAGGCAAGGGAAAAAAAAAAAAAAAAAAAAGGGGGTTTTTTAAAAAAAAAGGTTTTAAAAAAAAAAAAAAAATGGAAAAAAAAAAATTTTTTTTAAAAATTTTTGGGGGTTTTTAAAAAAAGGTTTAAAAAAAACCCTTTTGAATTTTGATTTTAAAAAAAAAATTTGGGAAAAAAAAAATTTTTTTAAAAAAAAGGGTTTTAAAAATTTAAAAAAAAAAAAAGGGAAATTTTTAAAAATTTAAACCTAAAAAATTTTTAAAAAAAAATTTTAACCAAAATTTTAAAAAAATTTCCCCAAAAAAAATTAAAAAAAAAGGGGGGGGAAAAAAGGGGGAAAAAGGGAAAAAAATTTTTTGGGGTAAATTGGGTTTTTTAAAAGGGGTTTTTCCCCTTTTTAAAAAAAATTTTAAAAAAATTTTTTTTAAAGGGGGGGGAAAAAAAAAGGGGAAACAACCCGTCCCCAAAATGGCCCAAAAAAGGGCAAAAAAGCCTTAAATTTTTTTTTTTGGTTTTGGGGGGGAAAAAAAAAAAAAAACCCCCCAAAAATTTTTTTGGGGGAAAAAGGGGGAAAAAAGGGCCCAAAAAAAAAAACCCAAAAACCCTTTAAAAAAAGGGGAAAGGGGAAAAATTTTTTTAACGGCCAAAAAAAGGGTTTTTGGGGGAAAAAGGGGGAAAAAAAAGGGGCTTAAAAAAATGGGAAAAAAAAATTTTAAAAAAGGGGGAAAAAATTTCCCTTGAAGGGAAATTTGGGGAAAAAAAATTTTTAAAAAAAAAAGGGGGGGAAAAATTTTTAATCCCCCCAAAAAACCTTTGGGGGGTTTTAAAACCCTTCCAAAAAGGGATTTTAAAAAAGGGGAAAAGGAAAAAAAAAAAACCCTTTTCCCAAAACCAATTTGGGCCCGGGGAAAAAAAAAAAAAAAAAGGGGTTGGGGGGGGGTTTGGGGGAAAAAAAAAACCCCAAAAAAAAAAAAGGGGAAAAAAAGGGGGGGAAAAAGGGGAAAAAAAATTTTCCCCCAAATTTAAAAAAAAAAAAGGGGGGGGGTTTTTTTTAAAAAAGGTTTTAAAAAATTTATTTTAAAAAAATTTTTTCCAAATTTGGCTTTAAACCTCCCCCCCTTTTTTTTTAAAAATAAAAAGGGGGGAAAAAAAAAAATTTTTAAAAATTTGAAAAAAAAAAAAAAAAAAAAAAAAAAAAATTAAAAAAAAATTTTTTGGGTTTGAAAAAATTTTTTTAAAAAATTTAAAAATTAGGTGGAAATTTTTTCCCAAAAAATTTTTAACCCCCCAAAATTTTTTTTGGGGTTTCCCTTTTTTGGGGTTTAAAATTTTTTTTTAAAAAAGGGGTTTTAAAAAAAAAAAAAAAACCCCAAAAGGTTTAAAAAAATTTTTTTTTTAAAAAAAAAAAATTTTTGGGAACCCCCCCCCCAAAATTTTTGGGTTTTTCCAATAATTTTTTTGGGGGCCCAACCCAACCCCTTTTTAAATTTTTTTTTTTTTTTAAAAAATTTTTTTGGCTCCCTTTGGGGAAAAAAAAAATTTTTTTTTAAAAAGGGGAAAACCAAAGCCCCCAAAAATTTTTTAAAAAAAAAATTTTGGGTTTTAAGGGAAAAACCCCGGGGTTTTTTTAAAATTTTTTTTTTTGGAAAAAATTTTGGGGAAAAAAAAAAAAAAAAACCCCAAACCCCAAAGGAAAAAAAAAAGGGGTTTAAATTGGGGTTTTTTTGGGGAAAAAAAAAATTTTAAAATTTTTGGAAAAAAAAAAAAATTAACCCGGAAAAAAAAAGGTTTAAAGGTTTATGAAACTTCCAATGAAATGTCCTCAACTAAAGTTAGTGCTATGAAAATCTCGATCGGAGTGAAATCTAATCCGCCTAAATCACTACTCAAAGATGGGTCTTGTGAAATGTTCAAGTTCGATGAAAAGCGATAGAATATGCAGCTAAGCAATTACATTTTGAGCAATTGCATTTTGAGAGAAAAAACTCAAGATTTACTTTCATGAAATCATACGATTACTTTAAGAAAGCTTCTATTTCAAGAATTAAAAGTTGGTCAACAAGAAAAGATCACTGTACTAATGGGATGGCGCCATCGTGCAAAGAACATTATCGATGATTTCTCACATTCTCTCCAAAGTAAGTTATGAGCAGACATATCTCCATAACTAGATAAAGGAAAAAACAATCACATGGAAGTGCATATGATGAGTGTAAATTAGTTAAGGTGAGACAATTCATGGCATATTTTGGTTCTTCAAACACAAATGCTAGTTATTTGTCATGTGAAAAGACAAGGAAATAACATATCTACTTTGAAAAGGAAAGGATTGTACACGGAAATAGAGTTTTTATTAATGATTAACAAGGTACAACCTAAGTGTAAGAGCATGCATATGTTGATAATAAGTCAAGGAAAAGATATTAAAGTCGTTTAAACAAGGAAATAGCAAATTAACACACTGCAGAAAGCGAGAACTCTACTTAGTACTTACTTGAAACCAATCTCAGCAAGCCTTTGTGAACACCAAGCAAAATGACGGCTTTCATCATCAGCAACATGAGCAAAGTCAGCAAAGAATTTGTCCCCAAGAATATGATAGAAGGGTGAAAATCGTACAACAGTATCCCATGCCAAATCAATTGCATTTAACTCTACATGAGCCAGGTTGTGAAGCAGATAAGCATTAAGAGGCAGGCCAGAGTTTTTAGGGTCTAGAATCTCCTTTGGAGAAACTTGCTTTTCAGGAAAACAACAAAAATGATCACTTTTCACCTAACAATAGCAACTCCCAAATGAATAATTGATCACAAAGATGAATTACACATGCTATTTATACAGAAACTCCAATTCCATGCGGCATAAGTTTGAATGGGAAACAAACCTGGTCCAACCGAACTGATTAATTCTAATTAGTTTAGTTCGATTTCTAACACGAGCATGAACATATGACATTCGAACAAGGCGTGGACGGCCAAAACAAATGATATAAAGCTAGAAGAGACATATAAGTTGTGAGCTTCACTAATATGCCAAAATGTAAATCAATCTAACTATTTAGGAGCTTAAGTTCTAGACAATAATAAACACAATCACGAACCTTCAAGGATCTCCATGTACTAAAAGTGATTAATTACATGCATGATGATGTCGAATGTCGATAGATAACTAATAAAGGCACTTGATGCAATTTGGCCTTAACAAGACCGGTATAAAGCTAGACATAAGAGTTGTGAGCTTCAACAATATACACAAATGAAGATCATCAATCTAAACATTCAAGTTCTTGACTATAACTAAATCACAAACCTTATCAAAAGCTAAGGTGAAAGATTCGGACAAGGAGTTCTAAGACAAAGATTACATCTAAATAGCCTCGATTACTAAGGATAATTTGTTAAATTGTTATCTTAAATTCATCATATAAGCGGATAAATTGCAAAATTCAACTTTTTGGTCAACTACAAATTATGATATCACTCAAATTACTTCTAAGCAATGCCTTGTTCAACTCATTTCTTCCGTTCAATTCAAAATAGAAATTTGTAGCACTTCCTCATAAAAACCTAGCAAAAACCCCACAAAAATTCTCATAAACAAAACAAAAAGGGGATTTTAAACACTAAATTAAAACCCAAGCAAAACCCACAATAATTTACATAAAAATTCCTTTTTTATCAAAGTTTCAACTAAAACATAAAATAAAATAAACCCGAAAGCGAAAGTGTAACACGCCAAGCACGAGAGCAAGAGTGTTAAGATAAGTCTCAATCATTTGTTCTCTTGTTGGAGCGGGGTCTTTAGGGAACTCCATAACGATAAGCCAATGGTTATAATCACAACCAGTAACATTATCGTTTCCTTTGCTCACTTCGCTACTCCTCTTGGATGAATAATCTTTGTCGAGTCTTCTTTGAACTTTGATAACTCGGCGAGGGCGAGTCGATGGTGATGGAAGACGGTGAGTCGTTGAGTTAACTCTTCAGAGTAGGTGAAGGAGTGAGTCGAAAAGAGTGGGAAGAAAGGGTTTTGTGGGTAGAAGAAGAGTAGAAGGGTTCAAGAGAGACGCCATTGAGAAAAAATGTGAGAAGCGTAGAAGAAGATTAGATTGAGATAATTTTTCGAAATTATAAAGTTTGTATGGGTTTGAGAGTGGCGGACCCAATTCATAAAAGGTTTTAATATGATCCTAGTCCATGTAGTCTTCCGATTTTTGAACTTTAGTCCCTTTACTTGTTTGATTTGAAAATTAAAATCCTATTTATAACACTCGTAATTAATAGTGTTGTAGATTGAATTTTAGATCTGAAAAAAATAAAAGGATTAAATTCTTGAAAATTAAAGTAAAATAATTAAATTCCAAGAGTCCGAAAAGCACAAGGATTACATTTTTTTTTCGAAAAATCAACAGATTGGGCTAGTATTTTATTGCCTTAACAGAATTGTAACAAAAGAAGAAAAAACTCAAAAACTTGGCCCATTTGGCCGAATAATCCAGAAAGAATAAAAAAAACAAAAGAAAAATTAAAATCTGTCGAGTCCCTACCCAATCAATTAAATGCCTACCTGCTTCCGTCTTATCAGTTCATTTCTCCATTAATGGCCTTTATCCGTTACCGAGGAAAGATTGTTTAGCACAAGGACTACATTAAATATATATGTAGTAATATAATCTTGTTAAAGTTCATAAATAGAGAAAATCTAATTTTATTTTTTTTTAAAATAAAAGTCTAGCAAAAGAAATTGTTTTAATAAACTTATGGAATCAAATAAATCACATATTCTCGATTCAATCGGTATTATTTAATTTAATGAATTTAACACTCATTTGCAATACATACAATTTTTAAGATACTCGTTTATAAGGTAACTAAAATCCACATGCAAATTAAAATATTGGTACAATTCATATAATACACTCTTTTAACACGCATTTACAATATGTATGAATTACATCTCGATTTAATCCATATGTAATTTTATATTTAAAATATTGATTTAATTTAGTTTTCACATACCGTTAATACCATTATTGGTATAACATTATGCTTTACATGTTGCACATATATATAATTAATGTTATAAAATATAAAAAAAAATGAAACAAACAAAATTTCATGTTATATATTTAAACTACAAATCAAATTTTCACATGTATAATCATAATAAATCAAAATTCGCTTATTGTATGAAATTTTACGGTTTAAGAAAAATTATAATCATTGGATCCAACCTTGATTCTTCCTCTTTCTTTTCAAATACCCTAAAACAAGTACAATTTGAGTACCAACTTTTGATCAATTCAAGTTTGAGTTATTTAGGGTTTTTTTCGAAATATTAGATCACATTTTTAAAGTTATTCGTGTTTAGATCATTTTAGTTTCAAATCAATTCAAGTTCACATTCTCAAGATTTGCGTTGAATCGGTTTAGATCAATTCAAGTTCAAGTTCACATTCTTAAGATTTACGTTGAATCAATTCAAATCAATTCAAGTTCACATTCTCAAGATTTGCGTTGAATCGGGTTGAGATCAATTCAAGTTCAAGTAGATATTCTTAAGGCGTTGAATCGGTTTAAATCAAATTCAAGTTCAATTGTTGAAAGTAAGGGTGAGCATTGAACGAATCGAATCGAATCGAATCGAAAAATTTCGAGTTAATCGAGTTTTCGAATCGTATTTTATCATCCTAACTTAATTTAAAATTTTTGAATAGAGTCGAGTGAGGCGAAATTGAATCGAATCGAATATATTTGTTCGAGTTAAATTTTAAAAAATGACTTTAGTGTTGTTTATTTTATGTAATTTTTAAAAATAATTTTTTAAATTTTAAAACATGATCATACAATAAAAAATTATTTGGGGATTTTGAGGATGTTTGATATTTTTGTTGCTCAGAGTTTTGGGCTGATTTTTGGGTCAACTTTTTTGGGGCGGAAAGTCCAAAATTCATGGATTTCAAGGGCTTTTTTATGTGAGTTAGTTAGAAATTTGAGTCCAACCACAGAATCCAATTTGTTGGATAGATTTTGAATAGGAATTTACTTTTTTATCCTTATACATAACTATTAAAAGGATAAATGTAACAATGTGTTATAAAATCAATTGAGTTCAACCATTAAAAAGGCTTGATTAAAAATAGTTCAGTTTCGATTGACATCATTAAGCGATTTACAAACCAAACCATTTTTTAGTAGCATTGGATTCTCGTTCACTCACATCTTTATTTGATCTACCCTAAACCCTAAACCTTATAATTTTAACCCCCAAATTCTAAAACACTCACTCTAAACCATAAACCATAACCTTTAAATATTGGAACCCTAAACTCAAAACCATATCCCACAAACTACAAACCCCTAAACCCTTAACTCCAAACCTTAAACTCTAAATTAATTAGATAAAATGTTAATATTATATATTCTTTCAATATTTTAGGAAGTTTAAATAGATTTTTCAATTTACTAATTAATTTTGTTTCTCTAGAGATGTCACAGTTACCAATTTTTAAATTTTAATATATATAAAGTTTATCTATTATTTCTTAAATAATTTCAACTATAATTATAATTTTAATATATTCATATTAATATTATCCCTAAACCTTAAACCCTAAACCCATAATCACAAAATCCTAAAATCTTAAACCCTAAACCTTAAACCCATAAACACAAAACCTAAAACCTTACCTAATAAACTATAATCCCTAAACCTTAAACTATAAACTCTAAACCTTAAACCCTAAATTAAATTGATTTTTTTGCTGCATTTTATTAAAACCTTATTCACACTCGAAGCTATTAAGTTATTTTTAGTTTGAATATATATAATTATTCACAAACCGATGATGTAAAATTTTAAGAATATTCATATTTTAAATCCAATTTTTGGTGCTACACATTCCAAAAAGTTGGAATTAAGGAAATTTGGGACGTTACACCTTTATACAAAGAGTTGGCCGAACATTATATTGACAAGTCTATCCCAACACTTACGAAAGTGTCGCCCCAAAATTGTCATCTTAGGACTAGACAAAAGCCAACTCTTATTCAAGTGTTGCCTTGGGCATACATATCCCAACCCTTATACAAAGAGTTGGCTAAAGTGTAGTCTATCGCAACACTTAGGAAAGTGTCGCCCCAAAAGTGTCGTCTTAGGATTACACAAAAGCCAACTCTTATTCAAGCGTTGCCTTAGGCATACATATCCCAACCCTTATACAAAGAGTTGGCCAAAGCATAGTCTATCCCAACACTTAGGAAAGTGTCGCCACAAAAGTGTCATCTTGGGACTACACAAAACCAACTTTTATTCAAGTGTTGCCTTAGGCATACATATCCCAACTCTTATACAATGAGTTGGCAAAAGTGTATTCTATCCCAACACTTAGGAAAGTGTCGCCCCAAAGCGTCGCCTTAGGACTACACAAAGCCAACTCTTACTCAAGCGTTGCCTTAGGCATACATATCACAACCTCGTACAAAGAGTTGGCTAAAGCGTTTCTTTGGCAAGTCTATCCCAACACTTAGGAAAGTGTCGCCCCAAAAGCGTCAGTCTTAGGACTAGACAAAGCCAACTCTTATTTAAGCGTTGCCTTATGCATGCATATCCCAACCCTTATAAAAGAGTTGGCTAAAGCGTATGTTGGCCGGTCTATCCCAACACTTACGAAAGTGTCGCCCATAAGTGTCGCTATAGGGCCTTTTTGTTGTAGTGTATGTAAGTTATGAAATTTGATCTTAAACTTATGTAAGTTATGTATTATTTAAGATCCATCATACGTGGCATTGTTACACCTAGGGAGGATCCATTATATCTAACTGTGAGATATAAGGCAACCCGTCAGGTTTCCAGCCTATATACTTTGAATCTTTTTTTTTTCTATATAAGTATTATGTAAGTTATGTTTTGGAACAATTTTTTTTTTATCACCGGACTTTAGTTTTCAACTCAAATTTTGTTTTAAATGAAACTAAATATTTGCTTGTAATATAAATATTGATTAAATTTTTGAAAATTTTTAATTTCTCAGTTGGTGATGAACTCGTTCTATCATATATGATTCTTCTATTCCATGCTTGTGTGTATGTATGTGCGTTTATGTTTTGAAACACTTTATTTTCTCTACATGGATGTCTTGCTTCTTTTTTGTTCTTCATTGTTTGTGTATTTTCAGCAATGCACGATAGCAAATTCCATTAGAGAATTCAATGCAATGCTCCATATTTAGTTTTTTTTCAATTTAATAGCGGTGTTTTTTTATATTATTGTTGTAAATTTAATGTGTTCTTAAGAAGTACTTGTGCGTATAATACTTTAATTCACTCGAGAAAAGAACTATTTCATTTCTATAAATTATTTCTATTTCTTAAGAGGTATTTACACTTATTAACTTAAAATCTATAATCTACGAAAAATCATGAAAAATACGCTACTTTGCTTGAGAATAAGCTCCTTAAGTATATCGGAAACCCTAAGTTTCCATATCAAATTCTGATGATCGAGAAACTTATAATATTTACAAAATTAATTTTGGATCTTATTATCTGATCTACATTCTTTATAACAATCCCATTTGTATGTGAGAATTTTAAATGTTATAAAGAGATGGTTGTTATACATACACCTATAACAACATTTAAGATTTATATCCTATTTTTTATTTTCAAATTAATAATATAATAAATTAATAATAACATTAATTAGTGATCCTTAAATAATATCTTTAATAAATTTTAAAAATGTAGTTCCGTTTATTAAATATTATTTTCATTCAATAAAATATGATTAATAGTTTTATGTAAATTTTAAACATTTTATTGGATCTAGATTATGACACATCCATGATATGGGTGAAGAAACAGTATGTAACAAATATATTTATAAAAAATAATTTAATGATTAGATGAAGCTCTAGTTGAAGGGGTAAAGACATTGAAAATCATGTTATTTTAGGTTCGAATATCATCAAGCATATTTTTTTCTAGATTTCACATTATTTAATTTGACAAATATCTCGACAATAATATTTATTATTGTATAAAAGGTAAGGTTCTCAATAATTGCTCATCTAAGTTGGGACTCGATTGAAAGGTGACACGAACTCAATAAACCCTTAAATATGGTATAAATAGTATTTTAATTAAAATTTATTATTTTTATTTCACTTTAAGAATAAAACTAATTTACTAAAATTTGAGGCGAGATTATCTTACGAACTAATTTAGTAAAGAGTGTTCTTTATAGTTTGTTTGCAATTGTTGTTATATATAAAAGCTCATATAGAATACACAAAAACATATAAAAATCGATTTTACAAAAAATTGATCATAATTCAATTATTTCATATAATGATCATTAAAATATAATATTTCATTATAGATAGCAAAAGTTCAGATTTAAGATATATTTCAAGTATGAGTTAACCATTTTCCATAAAAGATTTTATGTGCAAGATAGGCCACGAGGATCATAAGGGGGTTCTTGCTGCAAATTTGGAAAACCACAAAATAAATTCATTCATAGATACATGAAATTGAAGTTTCATAAGTTCCTCAAAGATGAAGTTGATTGTAATAATATTCTATCAAAACATAGGATATGTTCTTAATTTGAAACGGTGATGAAGATAGTTCAAACATTGAAACATATACATATATTAACTTACTCGAGAATTGGACATATATTAACATAGGATATGCTCATTTTGGTGGCAGAAGATAGTTCAAACATTGAAACATATAAATATACGTAGACAATGAAAAAATGTTTCCATTTTCAAACATCAAAAGCATCACAAACAATGAAAGATACACATATTTCATTGAAAATAAACAAAAAATGAACCATATTTTCCTCCTAAGAATGTTAATATATTTCATATTAACTTTCGTGGATAGAGAGAATGTTAGAAAATTTTCCTAATAAACTCGGCTTTTTAAAATTGTATTATACATAGATGCAGATAGGTTATGAAAGAATCGGCATGGATTAAAAGTGTATTTCGATTTTTTCTATTTCCTAGACAATTCACTAACAAGAAAAAATGAAGAAAAGTATTCAACTCTTGTGAAAAAGAAAGAAGCAAGGAGTAACACACCTTATATAAACAATCGAATATCGGAAGATCCAATTGCCAATGACCACTTTTGGAAATAATCATGAACATAATATTACGATCAATAACAATTCATGACATAATATATTTTACCATGAAAACAAAATAACAAACAAACAATTCGGAAAAGTGAGAAAACAAGCGAGATAATTGAAGCTTATCAAATTACAAAATCGATTGACCCCAAAAAATATTTATATTCTAAAATCCCATAAAGCTTAAGAGCCTAAAGTATGGGAATCTAACTGAGCAAGCATGCTCCTAAATCTCTTCATTCTTAAGCGATAAATGATTTGGAATTAAAATGGAAAAAAATGTTTGTAATTGACACCTTATACCGATTAATCGCATATAATTTTTTAAAAATGGCCAATAATGGAAAATTTCTACCAATTAATTATGAAAAGAACGATGGTGTCATTTAATTTTCATCGTTCATCTTTTCCACATTCAAGATACCAAAAAGATAGTATTATATGATATTTCATGTCATAAACGCATACTAACATTTGTATGTAATCAATTTATACTTTTAAAGAAAAAGAAAAGGAAAAGGAAAAGGAAAAATCTTAATAGAAAACCTTAATTAAATCTTTTAAATACAGGATTAACCTATCAAATTTATTAAAATACCAAACTTGTCCCTTTTAAAACTGAAGCTTGGGTCTAGGGATAACCAAATTACAAACTGCGATTAACCAAACAAATGCAAACAAGCAGATATCAACAATCAAGATTACACCTAATTCTTGATTGTCCTTACGCATTCATAGTCACAAACCACAATACAAGCAGCATCAGTTTCCAAATACAAGTGTTTTATAACAAAGGAAAATAAAATAAAACAGAAAAAAAAAATCAATGCATTGATTAATTCTCTGTGATATACTAGGCTTGCTGTAATATTTTTAAAACCCTAACCATTCAAAATTTCCATTAAATCCAGCATAAAAAATTTGATGCGTTAATTTCGGTACTATAAATTTTAATTAAAAAATATTTTGAAGCGCACAATTGCTGTTCAGTTAATATTACATTGAAATTTTCATTAGAGTAAAATAATTAAAGATAGAAACTAAAATAGGAATTTGAGCTCAAATTTTTGAACAGATTATCGATGTATGTGCTAAGACTAAATGGAAATTAACGACTAAATCTTAACGCTAAAGCTACGTGAAAATACGAAATTTTGAATGCCAAAGATGTAATATCAAATAAAATGAACATCTAATGATATACGCAACTAGGAATAAATAGATTTCTTCACTTCGGGGCACATCAACTAGGAATAAATCTGAGACTGAAGAACATCTAATGATATCTGCATGCCAAAGTGATTTTGATAAACCATAGAATCAATACATGTTTTAGGCGTAGATAATGCTATTCAAATACACGGGTTTGATTTGAGTTCTTGTCGAATTCTCAAAGTCTTTCCGGTAGTCAAACCTTTACATCGAAGAAAAATAAAGAAGGTAAACAAAATAAAAAAGCAGAATGATATAAATAAACAAAAACCCTAAATAAAAAAGTTTACATTTACAAATTCCATGCCGTGTTCTTTGTTGAATGTTGGGATCTTGAGAAATTTTAATTAGTGAAATGTTGGGGACTTAGCTCTTAGGGATTTAGGGAAAATTTAGGGATTTAGCGAAAAGCGAAGCTTAGGGATTTTGGATTTAGGGAAAAGTTTTAGGAGAAAATACTTAGTGATTTGGGGATGGAGGAAGATAAAATCGAACAAGACAAAAGCAGCGACGTTTTGCTCAAACTCAATTATGTTTTATGGCGTTGCTAAAAAAGCGCCGCTAATTGTTGATAAAGCGACGTCGTCCACCTTAATGCACATTATGTTGTCGATAAAACGACGACGTGAAGCTTAATGTCCATACATATTTACGGCGTTTTCTGGAAAACGCCACTAAACATAGGCTTTTCATGCGCGTTTTGAAATAGCGCCACTAATACTTGATGATTCTTCGTGGCGTTTTACCACGGCGCCACTAACAAAAAGCTTTAAACGACGACGTCTTACATCGTATTGATATATTTTGTGGTGTTTTACACATAAACGCCACTAATTCATACAACAATGTTTCAAACGATTGTCTTAAAATAAATTGATGGGTTTTGTGGCTTTTGTATTAAGCGCGGTAATTTTAATGTCATTTAATTTATATATTTTTATACTATTATTAATTAATCCATTTACTTAATATTATTAACACTAAAAATCTTTAAAATATATATATATATAAATTATATATCAGTCTTATATCCA
The DNA here is from genome assembly GCA_025506655.1 of Gossypium rotundifolium. Classification (NCBI taxonomy): domain Eukaryota; kingdom Viridiplantae; phylum Streptophyta; class Magnoliopsida; order Malvales; family Malvaceae; genus Gossypium; species Gossypium rotundifolium. The sequence continues at coordinate 24,938,690 of CP106728.1, forward strand.
ATTACTTTAAAATTATTTTAAATATATATAAATTTAAAATATATCAGTCATATACCCATAAATATTTAAAAATATTTTAAATAATAGCATTTTAATTTTTTCATTTTTAACATATATTTTCTATGTTATAATTTGTTTCAAAATTTTTCGTGTTATTAATTTTTCTAAATAATTTAAATATAAAATTAAAAAATTACATTTTAGTTAATACAAAGTTCAATAATTATAAGAAGAGGATGAAAGAGTGATTGACTTTTATTACAATTATATTTAATTATTGCATAATTCATAGCAATTTCAAATAAATTACCCTCAATATCGTTAAACCCTAAACCTAAATCTTAAACCCTAAAACCTAAAACCTAAAACCTAAACCCTAAACCCTAAATATTAAGCCTTAAACCCTAAACACTAAACCCTAATTTGGTCTTCAGATTTTGGGTCATATATCTTAAACCCTAAACCCTAAATACTAAACCCTAATTTGACCATACCTTAAATCTTAAACTCTAAACTCTAAACCTTAACCCCTAACCCTAACCCACAAGCATTGAACCCTTAACCCTTAAACCAATAAACCCTTAACCTAAACCTTAATTAACCCCTAACCACTACCACTTAAATTACCCTCAATATCGTTAAACACTAAGATCTTAAACCCTAAACAATAAAACCCAAATAATAAACTTTAAACCATAAAATTAACATCCTAAATATTAAACCCCTAAAGCCCTAAAATAAATTAATCCTAAAACTATAAACCATAAACCCTAAACTTAAAACCCTAACCCATTAACCATTTCCCCTTAAACCCCTAACCCTAAACATTAACCCCTGACCACTAACACTTACACCTTAATACCGATAAACACTAAGATATTAAACACTATACAACAAACCCAAACAACAAATTTAAAACACTAAACCCATACACCAAAATAACAAACCTTAAACCATGAAATTAACATACTAAATAATAAACCCTAAATCAATTTTAATAGCTTAATTTGTAACTTAAATGAAAATTTCTAAATTGTTTAGTTAGCAATTTGTAACTTTTCATAATTAAGTAACTAAAATGAAACTTTCCCATTGCTTATAAGTGAATTTATCAAAATAAAATTTAATTCAAAGCAAGAATAAGGAAAAAATATGAAAAATTCTTAGCGGCGTTTTTTCAAAAGCGCCGCTAATGCTCAGACCTTTAGCGGCATTTATTCAAAAGCGCGCTAATGCTCGAACCTTTAGCGGCGTTTATCCAAAAGCGCCGCTAATGCTCGAACCTTTAGCGGCGTTTTTCAAAAGCACCGCTAATGCTCGAACCTTTAGCGGCGTTTATCCAAGCGTCGCTAATGCTCGAACCTTTAGTGGCGTTTTCCCAAAAGCCGCTAATTCTGAGACCTTTAGGCGTTTTACTAAAGCGCGCTATAATCAGACCTTTAGCGTCGTTTTACAAAAGCGCGCTAATGTTGGACCTTTAGCGGCATTTGAATAAAAACGCATTATTTATCATTTTAGCGGCGTTTTGCAAATAAACACCGCTATTGCTCATTTTTTTGCGGCGTTTTCCTTAAAAACGCTGCTATTGTGTAATTTTTGCGGCGTTTTTAGTTAAAACGCCACTAAAAACACCGCTAAAAGTCTGTTTTGGTGTAGTGGGTGGAATAAGATGATAAAATGGCCATCAAATGTTTTGTTTTAATTATATTAACATTAATATACTAATTACCATTTTACCCTTAATATATAACATTTAAAAATCCACTAACTTAGCCTATTTTTGTCCATCCATTTAGCATATGGTATAATAACAACATAAGGGCCCCTTATTTAAAAAGCCATGCTAAATAAGTACTTTAACAATCAGCACACAGCTTTTACATTTTATGCGATTAAGTCTTTTTTGCAAATTAAGCACACAATCGATAAAATTTTGACACAGAATTTTCACACATGCTTAATCACACACTGTAAACATGAAAAATAATATTAAAATATTTTTTAACCTCGAATTTATGGTCCCAAAACCACTATTCTGACTAGAGTCTAAACCGGGCTGTTACACTGAAGGCACCTTTTATCAATCACATGCTGGGAAATGCAACTAAGAGTTTCTCAGATATAGTGATGTTTGGTGAATAATAGAGAATGCAATAAAGTGTGGAAAAATAGAGGCCGGGAAAACACAAAGAGGTCGGCCCCTAGAAAAAGAGAAAATGAGGTAAATAATGTGAGCACGTATAACAGGGTTTATTCGAAACCAGTCACTGTGAACCAACCGAGAACGGTAACCACTGGCCATCAAGGCCCACTAAGATAATAGTCCAACACAAGGTAAAAAACAAAGAAACTTCAGTTTCGCTTATTCCAATGACGTATAGGGAGTTGTACCAAAGTTTATTTGATGTACATGTTGTATCCCCTTTCTACCTAAAACTAACGTAAGCCCCATACCCCAAATAGTACGACACAAACGCCCAATGTGAATACCATGCGGGAATCACGGGACACTCAATAGAAAACTGCACTACTTTCAAAAAGCTAGTCGAAAGACTCATCAAAATAGGCATTGTAAAATTCGAATGATCCATCTAGTGCAGAAAATCGTTACCCAACCAAGCTGATTAAGGGTAAATGCGATAGTTGAGAATAAGGGAAGAAAATCAAGATGAATATTGCAAAAGTGAAAACCCCGTTGAAAGAAGTTTGAAAGAAAATGGTAGAAAGAGGGTTAATTACACAAGACTCGAGGGACAAATATCGAGAAGTAAGGAATTATTGTGAGTTCCATGATGATGAAGATCATGAAATTTAGAAATGCAGTGAATTCAGGGCCCTAATGCAAGGAATTATTGTGAGTTCCATGATGATGAAGATCATGATATTTAGAAATGCAGTGAATTCAGGGCCCAAATGCAAGGTCTCATGGACAATAAGGAGCTAGAGTTCTTTGAGTATACCGAAGGAGAAGAGGTGTGCGCCTCAGAGGGAGGGTCGACAGAGAAGGTCTATGAGGCTAACCACCCGGTGGTAATCATCTCACTACCAAGAATCAACAAAGCCTGAGTAAAAATTGCACCAAGAATTGTAATCTAGAAGCCCGTTACCTTTCCTTATAAAGATAGCAAAAGGGTACCTTGGAATTATGACTGCAATGTGACAATCCCGAGAGAGGAGGACTCGGTCAGCACGCTAGAGGAAGGTCAAGATATGGGTTTCTATGCATGTAGTGGAAGATGTTATGATGCCCCAAATACAAAAGTCGAACCTATAAAAGGGAAATTCTTGGTGATCGGTACTGGCTTTACTCTTAAGCTCGGAGACACACTGTAACTCGCTAACGAAGGTGTTAAACGAAACCTACGTCGCTGATGATATTTCAGTAAACAAGCTAAACCATCTTGTCAACAACATAAGCGTCGATAATTTTATATTTTTTAATAACGATGAAATACCACCGGGGATCATAAGATCCACCAAGGCTCTGCACATCACCACCCGTTGCAAAGGGTATACATTACCTGGGGTACTGATTGACAATAGATTGGCACTAAATGTATTGGCCTGTCTACATTAAACAGGTTGCTGTAGACAACTCTTACATAAAGACATGCCAAAACATAGTGAGAGCATTCAACTACACCGAAAGGAAGGTAATGGGAAGGATTGAGATACCTCTCTTGATCGGTCCAAACATATACGAGGTAGATTTCTTAGTGATGGACATCAAGCCTTCTTAAAATTGCCTATTGGGGAGGCATTGGATTCATTCAGCAGGGGTGGTACTATTATCACTACACCAAAAGCTAAAGTTTGTAACGGAGGGCCGACTGAAAACGATAAACGTGGAAGAAGACATTATTGCGTCCATTACCAGTGATGCGCCATACATAGAGGCTGATGGTGAAGCGATAGAATGTTCCTTTCAATCACTGGAATTTGTGAATGCAACCTTCATCGTCGAGGGAAGCAAGATCCCAATGCCCAAAATATCCAAAGCTACGACGATGAGCTTACAACTGACAATGGGAAAAGGAGCATTGCCTGGAAGAAGACTCGAGAAATACCTCTATGGACCGGTCGAAGTACCAATCTTGGCTGACAAACGGGATCACTCTGGCTTGGGGTATAAGCCAGAAGCGAAGCAGAAGAAGAAGGAGTTGGAGAGGAAGCAAGAGAGAAGAAGAGCGCGATTAAGCGGGGTAGAGGTCAAATGGGAACCAATGACCTTCCCCCATATATCCAAAACATTCATGTCAGAAAGAATTATTCACCTTGAACGGAAGATGGCAAGAAAAGAAACTGTTGAAGATATGATGGGAAATCTGAGCATCAACGCCATATCTGAAGAGAGAATGGTGGAAGAAAACTTATCGGGCATCCGCCCTTATGAGCCTGGAAGTGTTTTTTGAACAACTGGACTGCAGAAGAGATTCATGTAGTTTTTAGAGCTGATTCAGAGTAATGTTCAAAACATGCTTGTTACTTTAAGCCTAGAAGCAATAAGAATCCTTTTGTGAAACATCAACGAAGAGGAAGGAAAAGATTATCATCATTGGTATCAAGATATACTGCGATATGTGAAGAATCGTGAATACCCTGATCAAGCAACTGAAAATGATAAAAGAAAGTTGAGAAGACTGGCCAGTGATGATGGGCATCGAAACCACCAAATATAATTCCTACAAATAACTCTAAATAGTAGTAGAGTGGTAGTAGGGTCGATTCCACAGGGATCGAACGTTTATTATCAATTTCTGTATTTATCTTATGAACAGAATGTTTGGCGTGTCAAATGGTCGTGGCAAAGGTCGTGCCCACGACTCCTATCGTACTTGCTGAAAAATAAATCAGGGGGTTTAAAAATAATTAGAAACTAAATAATTGAAACAGCATAAATAGATAATTAAATAAATTGGAAATCAAATTGAAAATTAAATTCAAAAAATCAATTAAATTTAGCTTAGCTTTAGGCACGAATCTTTCCGTCTTTAAACCGATCCTCGAAATTAGATGAACTCCTCTTTTCCAATAAGCTAGTTATAGCTACCAAGGACGCCTCAGACACCAACTCTTCCTTGTGTAGATTAGTTATGGAACGTCCTATAACTAACCCTTATCGATCGAACAACTTACGAAACATTTGTGATTTAGAACTCCGGCAGCTTTACGTTCTAGAAGAGCCTAGCTCGAACCAATGCCCTCAAGCGCGTGGGATATTTAGATTCGGTTACTACTTCCCTTGACGGAACCAAATAGCAATCCCCACTTGGCACGCCAAAGTGTTCACGAGAAACCGATTAGACAATCAATCCTTTCGGTATCCCAACTGTACGTCTAGCCACACTAACTCAAACGACGTTCTTTTTGACTTAGTGTTAATTTAACTTTGTGAGTTGGTAGAGTCATACTCTTGATCCAGAGAAATAATAAATATTGGAAAATAGGGGTTAAATAGCTCAGGTTCATAACTCACGGGTCTTTGACGGGGTTAACACTGGCTTAAAGTTGAAAGGGGTTTAGTGAGGCATGAATTTAATCATGCTTGAAGGTTGTGAAATGTGATTTGGATTTGTGTAAAAGATGATGGAATTTGGAAAGGAAAAGGGGCTTGGAAAGCAATTGAACCAATTTAGGAAAAGAAAACAATTGGAATTGAAATTGGCAGAATGCTTGACGCCAACTTGAAAAGAGAAAGAATAATTCCACTCCAAATTGAAGTAGAAAAAGACAAAAAGAATAATTCAACTCCAAATAGAAGTAGGAAAAGAACTAATTGATTGATGATTTTTCAAGAACAAAAAGCCCCTATTTATATACATAGGGTTTACTAAAATAGCTTTAATTAATTTAATATATAAAATCTAAAATAATTAAAAATAAAAATAAAATAAACTAAAATAAGATTTTCTATTTTTGGCTTTTTACAAAGTTAAATTATTTGATGTGTCCTTGGCTTCCTCCATCTTTTTTATTTGGCCCCATTTCTATGATTTTCTTTCAATTTGGCCCTTTTCAGCTTGTTTTTGATCAATTGCATCCCTGACAAAATTTAAATCATAAAAATACTAAATTAGCAGGGATTGATTCAGAAATAAACCGAATTAAACAAAAAAAGTCATGAAATTTAACATGTTATCAAGTGATTATGTCTTAGATGGGGAGACCCTATACAAAAGAAGAAAGGATTAGGTGTTACTACGATGTGTGGACGCTGTTGTGGCTAAGAAAATCCTAGAATAAGTCTATGAGGGTGTCTGTGGAACACATGCTAATGGTTTTACAATGGCTAGGCAAATCATGAGATTCGGGTATTATTGGTCTACCATGGAAGGGGATTGCATCAATTATGCCAAGAAGTGCCATAAGTGCCAAATTTATGGGGACAAGATTCATGTGCCTCCTTCACCTCTTCATGTTATGACTTCTCCATGGCCTTTCTCTATGTGGGGCATGGATGTCATTACTCTAATCTCACCAAAAGCCTCTAACGGGCATTGATTTATCTTTGTAGTCATTGATTACTTCAAAAAGTGGGTAGAGGCTGCTTCATATGCCAATGTCACCAAGTTGACAATCAGCAAGTTCTTAAAGAGGGAGATCATATGCCGGTATGGAATACCAGAAAGGATCATATCGGACAATGCACTAAACTTGAACAACAGCACGATAGCAGAGGTCTGCGGTCAGTTCAAAATTAAACACCACAACTCGTCACCAAATTTCCCAAAAATGAATAGTGCAGTTGAGGCGGCTAATAAGAATATCAAGAAGAATGTGGGAAAGATGACTGAGACTTATAAAGATTAGCATGAGAAGTTACCATTTGCTCTTTATGCTTATCGAACGTTAGTCAGGACCTCTATCAGGGCAACTCCTTTCTCATTGGTCTATGGAATGGAGGCAGTGTTACCCATCAAAGTTGAGATTCCTTCCCTTCGAGTCTGGTCAGAGCTGAAGTTGGATGAAGTAGAATGGATCCAATCCCGATATGATCAGCTAAATTTGATGAAGAGAAGAGGCTAAAAGCTATACATCATGGTCAAATGTACCAGAAACGAATGATAAAGCTTACAACAAAAAGGTTTGCCCTAGAGAATTCCATGAGGGGGGCTTGGTATTGAATAAGATCCTACCCCTACAAAAGGATTTCAGATGAAAATGGATGCCAAACTGGGAAGGACCTTATGTGGTAAAAAAGGTCTTTTCTAGAGGAGCATTGATATTAACTGAAATGGATGGCAAGACTTTGCCTAATCTAGTGAATTCAGACTCAGTCAAAAAATACTTCACTTAAAAAAAAAGGAAAGGAAAGGAAAAAGGAGAGGCCAAGGCGAAAACCCACAAAGGGCGCTTTGAGACCAAAGGGATTTTGAATTGAAAATCCGTGAAAGGGTAATTCAAATTTTGATCAAAGGTAGGGCATGCGGTAGTCTTGCTATGCCTGAATTAATGAAGAGGAGGTATGCTATATCTTGGGCATCGACAAAGTACTCTAAATCTCCTAAACACATGTTAAGCTCAAAAAAATCCTCAGGAAGTTCGTACAGAGAAGCTCAGGCTGCGATATCTAGGGCACTTATTTGTTCCCTCACTTGTCTTGTATTCCAACAATGTTTGCTTTCTTTAATTAATCCATTCTTTTCAGATTATGTTCCTAATAAATTTCAGTTTCGTCCATCATTATGATCCTTTTCAAGCATTTTGCATTGAAATAACGATTAATGGACTAATAATACTTTCACAAAAAGAGTTTTGCGTATTACTCTGGAAGCTTCTAAATAGTACAAGAACATGAAACAAGACTATTATTTAGAACTTACCAAGCCTAAGGGTTGGAAATATTTGAGAAAGAAGAGTCTAAATTGTGACTATTTCTTTGGATTTTCTGTCAAAGATATCAGCTGAAAAAGAAGACATTACGTTAGTGATACAACCTTAAGGAACAACGAGCAATGACAACTCAGACATTAAAAATGGATCATTCTCATGACATTCTACATTCATACAAATATCATTCATAACACATCTAGTTAAGAGCATTTGATTTATTCTGATCATTGCATCCTAATCATTTGGCATAAGCATAGGCCCATGAAATCAATTCTACAAGTTATGTCCCCTAGAGGATGGTGTAGCAACATCGGTGAATCCACAAATCTCATCTCCCTAAAGTAACAGTAGAGCATATTGAAGTCTTAGATCTTATCTTCTTGAAGTTGCAATTAAGTAGATTGAAGATGACGGATCTTATCTTCTTAAAGTTGCAATGAAGCGATTAAAGCCACCACCTTTATCTCTAAAGTTGTAGTGGAGCAGACTGAAGATAGCAAATCTTATCTTCCGAAGTTGCAAGTGGAGCGGTCAAGACAACAAATCTTATTTCTTTGAAGTTGCAGCAAAACAGATTGAAGCCACAAGTTGCAAACCTTATCTCCCTAAAGTTGCAGTGGAGCAGGTTGAATTTACCAATCCTTATCTCCCTGAAGTTATAGTGGAGTAGATTGAAAATAGCGAATCTTATTTCCCCGAAGTTGCAGTGGAACAGATTAAAGCTACAAGTCACAATTCCTATATCTCTGAAGTTGCAGTAGGTCGGATCAAATCTACCAAAACCAAACCTTATCTCCCTGAAGTTGCAGTGGAGTAAACTGAAGATAGCAAATCTTATCTCCCTGAAGTTGCAGGTGAGCAGATTGAAGCTACAAGTCTAATCTCCCTGAAGTGGATCGAAGCACTAATTCCTATGCCCTTGAAGATGTAGTGGGATGGAATGAGGCTACATGAGGAAGAGAAGCACCAAAAAAAGTCAAGACTCGGCAAGACTAGGCAAAATTGGCCCTTTTAAAATCTTTGCTTTGTTCCCATTACCCGACAACGAATAAAGAGGGGCAGCCGTAAGGCCGAATTTTGGCCCGAGCCCAAACATACCCAAACAAATTTAAACCTAATAGACCCCAGCCCAAATAAATTAAACCCAAACCAACACCAGCCCAGACCCCATTATAAACCTGAAGCCTAATCTAACCCTAGCCCAATACCCTAAAATAATCAAAACAACCAAAAAACCCTAGGACCGATCATGCATGGCTCCTCCACGTCGCCTTCTCTATACCTCCATTGCTTGATTGCCTCGGCCTCTGTACTGCGAAGCAGACACAAAAGCAGAGTAAACAAAAAATAAGACATCATGTATCAATTTTAGCTATAAAAAAGGCCATGAACAAACTTTGTTTTTTTTCTCTACACACATTTTTGAAATACAAAGAGAAGCAATTAGCAGATTAAAGGTGGCATTTTTTCTCGATTTTATTTTTTATTTCCGTTTGATTTTGCTTTTATTCTCACAAAAATACGGAAATGAGAGGAAACTCACCTAAATCGGCCGATCAACTTATTGCCAAAGGCCACAGGAAAAGGAGAAAAGCGAAACATTTCTTTGTCGCTCAAAATGCGGTTTGGCGGGGTTTTCGAGGTTTTGGTCTCGGATCCTTTCTCCACGTGTGACGGGCTTCGAAAAGGGTTTTTTATGCTCTCCGCCACCGTGAATGGCGACGCCGCCGCCATCGACCAACGGCCGCCACGGTGGTCCGATGATCGGGCTTGGTCGAAATTTAGAAAAAGGGGAGAGTTTGAGAGAAAGCTTTTGATTTTTTTTAAATGAAGGAAGAATGAAGTTTTAGCAAAAAAAAAAAAAAAACTAACATTTATAGCTTACCCGAAACGGCGCCGTTTTGGGCCAGAGAATAAACACAAAAACAACGTCATTTTACTAATGGCCCGTTCGACCCGACCCGATTGGTGGAGGATCTGCTTGTTTTTAAAGCCAAATGGACTATTTAAGCTGTGAGTCCTTAGCATTTTCTTTTTCTAAATCCATTTTTTATTTTAATTTATACCTTTGAATTTTATTTCGGTTTCAATATGGTCTATTTGAGCAGTAGCCGTTTTGGAGGAGAAGAGAATTTCCCATTTAGTCCCTCCTTGTTATTCAAGCGTTAAACTTAGTCCTCCCTTTTCTATATATTCCTAATTTTACCCAAAATTCGTTTAAAAGTTCAATTTAGTCCTTTTGTTATTATTATTATATTATTTAATTAATTAATTTAATATTATTATTACTATTATTATATTTCCTTTTTTGTTTATTCACTTCTCATTATTATTATTTTTTAGTACACTTTTTTTATATCATTACTCTTATTATTATCATTTTATCATTTATTTTATTTATATCCTTTTAAAAATTTCAAACTTTAGATTATTTATTATTTGTATTATTATTATTATTATTATTATTATTATTATTATTATTATTATTATCATTATTATTAGTATTATTATTTTTAAACTACTTTACCTCATATTGCTTTCTTTCTTTATTCATTAGTAATTCACTACACCAAAACAGGACTTTTAACGGCGTTTTAATGAAAAAAGCCGAAAATATTATACATTTCGGCGTTTGAAAAGCATACAAAAAATTGAGCAATAGCGTTTTAGAAATAACATGCCGCTAAAATGGGAAACATGCGTTTTTCACCAAACGTCAAAAACTAAGCATTAGCGGCGCTTTTGGAAAAAACGCTAAAAACGCTAAAAGCAGCATTGGTGGCTTTTGAAAAAGCATAAGCGCTAAAAACATGAGAATTAGCGACGCTTTTTAAAAGCGCCGCTAAAAGTTTTCATTTCTTTTCCTTATTCTTGCTTTGAATTATATATTTTATTTTGACACATTCACTTATAAGCAATGAGAAAGTTTCATTTAGTTACTTAATTATGAAAAGTTACAAATTGCTAACTAAACAATTTAGAAGTTTTCATTTAAGTTACAAATTAAGCTATTAAAATTGATTTAGGGTTTAATATTTAGTATGTTAATTTTAGGGTTTAGGGTTAATTTGTTATTTTAGTGTATGGGTTTAGTGTTTTAAAGTTTGTTGTTTGGGTTTATTGTATAGTGTTTAATATCTTAGTGTTTACTGGCCGTATTAAGGTTTAAGTGTTAATTAGTGGTTAGGGGTTTAGGGGGAAATTGTTAATTGGTTAGGATTTTGGGTTTAGGGTTTATAGCTTATGGTTCATGGGTTTAGGGTTAGGGATTTGGGGGGAAATGGTTAATGTGTTAGGTTTTTGAGTTTAGGATTTTATGGTTTAAGTTTAGGATTTTAGGGTTTAGGGTTTAGGATTTTAGGATTCACAATAAACGCCGCTAACTTTTGCGACGCTTTCTTTAGCGGCGTTTTTATGGCGCTTTTAAGCATATAAATACTATTAGTGGCGCTTAAAAGGCGATAAAAGCAAAAAAAGCATACTAAAAGTCTGTTTTGGTGTAGTGATTACTATTAAATTTTTAAATTAAATTTTAGTTTTATTTGTTCATTTACTTTTCTTTTTATTTTATTTTATTTTATATACAATTGGTTTGTTTTATTATTTTATTATTATTTATCTTATTTTTTATTTTTGATCTTATTATTGTTATTTATGTTATCGCATTCATTATTATTACATTATACATGTTAGTACCATGATTTTTATATTTTATCAAGCATATTATGCCATTATTATTACAAATTTGTGTCACATTAATTTTGCCCGATACATAAAATTTCGTTTTTAAAATAAGCAATCTTTTGTAATTCAAGATTCGAAAAGTCGTTCCTTAACTTACGGGATTTCAATTTTCTCGATAAATCTGAATAAACGAACGTTTTAAAGCATAATTTTTTAAATATTCTCGGGAATTAAGAAACGATCGTGTTCTAACTTACGAAATATGATTTCTTTCTAAAACCGAGATAATTGAATATCTTTTAAAATAAATAATTTTTTTGGCGTTTATTCGCGTATCGGGAATTTAAGACATTGTGTCCTAACTTACGGGATGTAATTCTTTTTCTCGATTAACGTGAAATATCTCATTTTCTCAAAAAATTTCAATTAAGCAGTATTTTAACAAAGGATTGTATTTTTAAAATCTCTTCAAATTTTCCATTCTCGACACTAAGACATTAATCAATCAACTAGGTACCAATTTTTGTGCGTTACGAGGGTGCTAATCCTACCTCGTACGTAACCAACTCCCGAACCCGTCTTTTTGAAGTTCGTAGACCAAAAAGCGTTGTTTTAATAAATCGAACCGTTTATTAAAAGCACCATTTTCTGAGTGACATGATCACACCTCATCAACAATGATTGGTGGTAACTCCCATTTTTTCGTTTTCAAAATCAAATTCGATACCTCTGTTTATAAAAAAAAATGGTTTCGACACATACATTACCAATGATAATGTGAAATTCCTTGAACCAATGCCCCCTAACTCCAATCAATCTAATGTTAGAGTTATACATGCGACTTAAGATTGCAGTCCCTTCAACAGTTTTCATGGGTGTACCATTTAGTCACTCATATATCATACCTACTATTGATTTTAATTTCAAATTCATTTTTTATTTTTTATTTTTGGCTTTATGTTTTAGCATTTCAACCTTAGTACTTGATTTTAAATTCTTGTAAATTTTTATTCATTTCGTTACCCTCATCCGTTTTATAGTTTGAGCATGATTCTGTTTGGGCCGAGGGTGATATTTAAGTAAACTCTCCCTAATAATATTGTCAACTCCAAAATCTAAACTTGGTCCAAATATTTGAGAAAGAAATCTACTTCTACTTCTTCCAACTACTTGTTGGTATGGCTGGTTACTTTTTTTCTAACTTTTAATATTTTGACTCTTTTATTCTTTTTGTTTTCTTTTATTCAAAATAAAAGCGTCATGCAAAATAATATTTTTCGTGACCATTTTATAGTTATATTGTTACTTTAGATCCCAAAAAATAAAATTAACAATAAAATACCCCTTTCGCGATGTTTTTTGTTTTGGTTTTTTTTGGACTTTTTTTCACTTTCCATAACATTTAAACTTGTCACCCATTACATTTCAAAGCGTCACAAAAACCTTTAATACGTGTGACACCTTTTTGTATTTTTAAATAACGTCATGAAAAACTCAAAAGTTGCATTTCAGTGACATTATTAATTTGGTTGTTTTTGTGAATCATCCATAATGTAACTTTCGATAATAATACGATGGAATCAACATTTCCTTATTCCATCTCATGCTTAACAATAATTGATCCTACTAGATTAGTGCATTATAAGTGTACTCAACGGTGGCTAATCGTACCCCTTTTCTCCTTTGAGTGGTGGTGACAATTAAAGATGATCTCCACATTTCTCTCCCATTCAAGGTATGCCTTGGGATAATTCTATCCGTAGAAGGAAGGGATGTTCATTTTTATGAAGTTGATGTTATTGAAATTTTCTTGTTGTGAAGAACCATCACTCATTCATTAAGGGTGGCCTGACTAGCCATCTGTTTGGGACCATCTTTTCCATTCCGTCTTCAGACTCCATTGATTGATTTTCAATTAGTTCATTTTATCGTCGCTTATCTTTTCAATTCGAGTCTCAAACTATGTTTCTTTGACTACCAATCGACCAATGCTTCAAGGGCTAACGAATTGGTTTTCTAGCCAGATGTAGTACTATTATTTGAGGACATCTTTTAGTTTCTGCAAGATTGAACAAGAATAAAATAAGAGAAAATTTCTTCACTGTTATTCACTCATGTTTGCAACCAATTGGCTTTTACGCTCCATTAAACTTACCACTCTTAGTTAAAATAAAGAAACAAATTCAAAGAGGATGAAGGTTGGTAAAGTAAATCTATTCCTTATCCCATGGCCGGCTATGTCTAACAAAGAACCATAGGATAACTCAAATTTTACCCTTTAAATATTTAACCGGCCTTGATAAAAGGAAAAACTTTTATTATTACAAAGACTCTATTTCCGGTTAATTTCATCTGAATTTACATTGAACGGAGCAGTTGGGAATTTACAAAATTGCATTGTAGCTTCCTCAATTAACATATAAAGAAAAAAAAAACCATTGAATATTAATTCGATTGGTATTCACATTGTTGCTAGTACAAGAGGACGAGAGGTCGAACACGCTAATACTCGCCTTTATCCTTATTTAAGGGTTGAGGAGGGGTTTGTTAGACAAAACACGTTAGCGAACAAAATAAATTAATTATAAATAAATACATATGAAATAAAATATAAATAAAATGATTTATAATTAATTTATCAAATACAAAAATCAAATAAAACAGATTCAGCCGCTCCTATATTACTTGGAGTAATGTTGGTCGAATGTCTCCTAGGATACAACAACAACAGTGATCAAAGTAGCAGCACCTCTACAATGATCAACAAACGAACAATGTCTTTTTCTATCACCAGAATATTTAAAAATATGAAGGAAGAAAAGGAAGAGTTTTGAGAGGAACATAATTTCGACAAGAAAAATTATCAGAGAGTATGAGTGCTTAAAACCCCTTCAAAAATCATAGCCTTTTATAGGCATGGAAAGTGTTGAAATTTTGGAAAAAAAATCCATAAAATCTGCCATTAAATCAAATTAATTTAAAATTTTTAATCAGATTTATTAGAATCAAATCAATAAGATAAGTTTTCATATATATGTAGATTTTGTCTGTTGAGGAAAATAAACTCGTGTTGAGCTAAAATATCTACAATCCTTGTGCGTGAGGCAATGGTACAAGCTTAGCCATTAAATTACCTTTTAAGAGAATTTCTCATTTATAAACATATCTCACACTTAGTATCTAATCAATGTGGGATCTAAACCTTTACTTTTCCTCAACAATATTTTCAAGTAGCTTACTTTGAGCATCAATTTCTCATTCACCACTCAACCATTTTGAGCATATGATATGCTGTTGTAAAGGTCTCATGGAGTAGAATATGAAACCATAATTTTATAATTCAACTCTCCACCTTTACCTATTGAGAATATGCCTCAAAGCTCCCATAAAAGCAATTTTTCCAACAAGATTATGAATGGCTTTAAGCATTGTATCCCCAAAAAAAATATATAAAGAAAATTTTTTAAAAGGATCGAAATTAAATTATATATTTTATGTTATGATTATTTATAGCCTCAAAACTAAGATAAGACAAAATTTATACCTCTCCTATGTAAATTAATCAAATAATTTCATTATTATCACTTCAAGGGACGGATGCATCTTCCCTTCCTAGTGTCTGGGTGCAAAGTTTCTAATACACCATTATTCTTAAAATAAAATAAATGGTTATATATATATATATATATATATATATATTGACTTTCTCTATGCAGTTCATATTCGGGATTTGTAGTTGTACCTTTTAACATTGTCGTTTGATTCATTTCGTAGATTCAAATCAACATCATCTCTTTAAAAATACAATATCTATTATTAATACATCTAATATTTGTCAATAAGTAAATACTAAAACTGATCTCCAATCCTTATCTCATGGCCGGCTATGGCTAACAAACTCTATTTTATTAAATTACAAAGAACCATAGGATAACTCATTTTACTGCATTTTTATTACAAAGGCTCAAATTCCAGTTAATTTCATCTTTGAAGGTCAATTTGTTTAATAAATCATTGGATAAAAAACTTGACTTTGTTAATGACCTGGCCTGGTGGACAAGTTAAACTTAAATCTCGATTTTGATCATTTTGTCGTTTCTCGTGTGCTTCCCCTTTAAATTTATTTTACTTGGTGGAAATTACTTTGAACGGAGCAGTTGAGAATGAAAATTGTTGGAAAAAAGTGCCATATACAAAATTGCATTGTAGCTTCGTCAATTAAAATAAAAAGTTATATCATTTTGATTGGAGACAAAATACTTATCTTTCTTTCAAGTTAAAAACATGTAATTCTAATCAATAAGAAGCTGCGATGATGGTGTCATTTAGGTAAGGGCTTAGTGGATGCTGAGATGGTTTATTAGTAGATGATTGGCTGCCGGGGGTTGAGAGCTTGGGATATACGTGTATATATATACATATCACCATTTAGGTTTCATATAGGAAATTAAATCGGATTACGTAGCAAAAACAAAATGTTGCTGTTTTTTGCTTTCTACTTTAGTCTTCTTGGTGAACTAAGTGGCCAAGTTGGTGGCCTTAGACAGGCTGGTGGTGGCGAGGTTGGTGTCGGGTTAATCGTTGATACGGGATCGAGGGAGGGGAAGCTTATATATAGCTTTGTTTCCATGGCGATTTCCGATTTCAATAGCTTTCGTAGGGACAATGAAATGAGGATAGCTCTTCATACAATAGACCCTTTACATTCTTCATCTGACGGTAAGTAAGCTATATTTACTTGAAGTTAATTTATCATTATTAATAAATATTGAGTGCAATAATAAATCATATTAAATTGAAGATGAATTTGTTGAGAGACACAATAATAAATCCGAAAGATTAATCTCTATAAAATAAAATGGATAGATAAGATACTTATACTTAGTATCTATTTCCAAATATATGAGTTCAAATTTTATTTAAATTTGTTTATATTGATAAATTATTAGTCTTCACATGTTGAAGTTTGTTATTTTATTTTAAACTCATTTTATATTAAAAATTAATATTTTTAAAATTAATATTTATTAATTTTATATTATATAATGTCTATTTTAAACATAAACAACATAAATATTTAAATTATAATATCATATATACTTAAACAATATTACCCAAATCACATAATATATAAATAATAAATAATAACATATTTTTAAATCAAAAATTTGATTAGGCTCAAGTCGAATTAAAGCCTTTAATGTTGGACCTCAAACCTAGTTGACATTTTGAAACACCCTTTTTATTTTTATTTTTCGAACCCACTTCCAAACCTAATATTTTTTAGGTTAAATGTTCAAATTAGAGTTTTGTTTTTTACGAGTTGTTAGTATAAGAGTCTAACCTTTCAAAATAGTCATATAATGGTCAAACCTTTACAAAAGTACTCAAATAAGAATTTTTCGCTCACTTCAGTCCAATTTATAGTAAGAATTAGGTCAAACTAATGTGTTTAAAATAAAACATTGAATCAGATATTATTTGAAAATAAAATAAAATAATAAAAGCATAAATTCAAATTTAATGTACTCATTTGAAAAGCTCTTATTTGAGCACTTTCGAAAGCGTTTAAATCCTTTTTGATCATTTTGAAATATTTAACCTTCATTTGAGCACTTTTGTAAAGTTTTGTCCATTATATGACCATTTTGAAATGTTGGACCATGAGTAACCCCTAAAAAATTGTGTTATGATTTGAGCATTTAGGGTAAAAGTATCATGAAAGCCCTTATGTTAGAATTACATTACATTTTGCCCATTTTATTAAAAAATGAGCAAATTAAGCCTTATAAATTAGATTAAATAGCAAATTGATCCTTCATTAAAATTCCATCCATTCTTATTGTTAAACATTGGTCCTTGTAATCGATATAAGGTACACGTATTACGTCACATGTAGCTCTTGTTCTTTCATCAACCATGTCAATTTTAACATAAGAAATGAGTGCATTTTTAAAAAAATAAATAAATAATTTTGCTCTTTAATCTAATGTACAAAGATTAATTTGTCTATTTTTAAATTGAGTACAAAATACAATCTAATTTCTAATATAGAGCCTCCATGGTACTTCTACATAGCATTTAGCCATATTTTTATAATAATAAAAAAAATTCAAAGTGTTAACCTCTTATGCTATACATTTCCTATCCAGCTTATAACCTCTTGGAGAAGGCGAAAGTCAAGGTCATCCTGATCAGTGCACAAAAATCAACATTAGACACAAAGGTTTTGGCTGAGTTTGGAAATCAAACCAAAATTCCAGTAATCTCAGTTTCAAGCTCCACCATTGATGACGACCTGAACACAATACTATGGCCTGGTGGGACATCAACCATTCCCAAAGGTCGAATGATGCAAACAAGTACTAAGAAGACCCTAAAGATTGCTGTTCCAAAATCGAACGGGTTCCCTCAATTGCTGAACGTGGAGGCTGATCTTCAAACCAATACCACCATTTTCTCTGGTTTCTGCATAGCTGTTTTCGAAGCTGCAATAGCGGGTTTGAAGTATCAAGGGTCATATGAGTTTATCCCCTTCGAATATAATAACCCAAACATCGGTGAGGCTTACAATGATCTTATCTACCAAGTATATCTCCAGGTATGGTTCGTAACAAGTTTATCTGGTTCGTTTATGCCACTTCCTTTCACTGATTGTGCTATGGATAAACAAAAACAGAACTACGATGGTGCTGTTGGGGACATAACAATCAATGCAAATAGATCTTTGTACGTAGATTTCACTTTGCCATTTACCGATATAGGAGTGGGGATGGTTACTGGGTTAACTCCAAAGGACAACCAAAACTTGTGGATTTTCTTGAAACCACTCACACCAGGACTTTGGCTTACAATTGTGGGAGCTTATGTATTAGCAACTTTTGTTATTTGGCTAATCGAACGTCCTGCATTAGCTGAGCAACAAACCCAGCAATCAAATGGGCAAATTGGAAGGATGATTAGCTTCTCCTTCTCCATCCTTGTTTTTGCACAATGTAAGCACACTCTCGCATATCTATTTTGTTCAAAGCGTAATTTATTATTGGTGACTGAATTTTCACGTGATTTGATTGAGTAAAAATACATTTAGCAATTAAAAATGTTTTTAGACATATTAAAATAGAGGGACTAAATCTTAAATTTTAGCATAATAGAAGGATTAAAGCTATCATTAGACCCAAAAAATAATCCATTTGTTCAATGCCTTTTTCTATAATTTGTTTATACTTGTTTTATTTATCTTAATTATTTTTAAAATGATGGTTTCTTTGAAAATGTGAATTTACAGGGGAGAAATTAACCAGCAATTTGTCGAGATCCGTGGTTGTTTTGTGGGTGTTTGAGATGTTCATAGTGGGTTCGAATTACACCGCGACGTTGACATCAATGTTGACGGTCCAACATATCGAGTTCATCTCAAAGGTGGACAACATAGGACATCGATTAGGTCCTGTTACCCAAGAAGTTGTTGGCATTCTAAACATCCAGAATTCTAGTTCAACTTCTAAATGGCTTACTTCACCTGCAGAATTTGAAAGGGCTTTATCGGAAGGTAGCAAAAATGGGGGCTTCTCTGCTATAATTGATGAGATGCCATACATCAACGTCTTCCTAGAAAATATTCAGCACATTATTCTATGGTCGGCCCTGTCAACCGTACCACCAATGGCTTTGGCTTTGTAAGCTATCAATTACTCCTCGTAATTGTTTTACATGCATATACTTTTAGGGCAAACTTGATTATGGGAGGGATGGGGTTGATTTACCGTTTAGCCTTTCTTTTTTTTTTTTTCTTTTGTTTTTTACAATTAAGCCCATTGGACGTGAGAATGAAGTTAAGATTTTAGTGATGAGGTTCAACATAAAATTATAAATTTTAGGGGAAACAACTAAAAATACTTTTTTTTTTCATTTAATCTAAAGGGTAAAAGAACTTGAAGTATTATTTTTCGGAGGGCAAAATTGTGACTTTTGCGTTGAGATTTTGTAAAAGTTTCTTTTGAGTTTTAGGTTAGAATCCAAAAAAATGAATGTTTCAAGATACAAAATTTTAAGATATTGTGAGTGTTCAGATAATTATAAATATGTGAAAAGATATCCAAATTTCGACACATATGAGGACTATTTGTATGCTTGTGCATTAGCCCTATTGTTTTAACTTTATTTTGAAACGTTCAGGTATTTCCAAAGGGTTCCACCTTGGCTAGAGACATATCAAGGGAAATAGCAAAACTCAGAGAAGATGGGAGACTTGAAATGCTTGAAAATGTGTGGTTCAAAAGTTCAATCACTAATTTCGATTCGAAGGATACATTGAACAGTGTGAACCCACTTACAATAAATGACTTTCGAGGCTTATTCTTTTTCACTGGAACCTTTTCAGCTTTAGCCGTTCTCTTGTTTTTTGTTTCCTTGCTTCGCAAGAACTTTCATATTATGAAAAAATGGGGACAACCTAAGATTGTGAAGCAATACGTTTACATGAAAATTTTCAAAAATAGAAGAGACGCCAATGTAATACACCCAGAGTTTGATAATCTCTGAAGTTCATGAAGTTATATCATATGCCTTAGATTGTATGAAATTGTGATTCCACGTCATCCTTATGCATTTCCAATAGGAGAATAACAAATCAGATTTTTCCTCCTGATGGATTTGAATTTTTTCAAGAAAAAAAAGTTGAAAATCAAGAAGAAAAATCTGATTTGTCGTTCTACTATTGGAAAGGGATAAAAATAACATGGAATTACAATTTCATACAATCCTGTCTCGCCCCTTATATGTAAGTTCCTAGTATGTTTTGTTTCAAAGAATATTTTCACTACTCCTTAATACTTTGTTTTCCCATCATATAGGTTATTTTGATGGTAATAAATTTATTTCATAGAGTATTATTAGTTTCTAATCTCAAGAAATTTATTAGTTAAGTTGTATGTATCAATTAAAATATAATTATAATTATAAATTTTGTAGCATTTTAAAATTATTATAATTGAGAAAGTAAAAATAATATAATCACTACAGGAAAACAGACTTTTTGCGGTATTTTTTTTTTGCAGCGCCGCTAAAAACGTCGCTATAGAAAACGCCGCTAAAAGTCCTGGTCTTTAGCGGCGCTTTTATAAAAACACCACTAAAAGTCTTGGTCTTTAGC
This sequence comes from Gossypium rotundifolium, assembly GCA_025506655.1. Lineage (NCBI taxonomy): Eukaryota > Viridiplantae > Streptophyta > Magnoliopsida > Malvales > Malvaceae > Gossypium > Gossypium rotundifolium. The sequence continues at coordinate 24,959,361 of CP106728.1, forward strand.
AGCACTTTTTAAAAAACGCCGCTAAAGATCATGACTTTTAGCGACGCTTTTCGTAAAAAGCCGCTAAAAACATGACTTTTAGCGATGCTTCCTTAAAAATGCCGCTAAAAGTCATATCTTTAGCGGCACTTTACAAAAACGCCGCTAAAAGTCATAAAAAATAAAAAAATAAAAAATTATAAAAAGAGCAGATATCAAAGAGAAGCATGCAATAAAATCAGCACTACTATCACAGCACACAAAGAAGCATTAGGATAACAATTTATATACAAAGAAACACTTGCCAAAATGCACCAGAAGCAAGATACTATAAAGTACAATAAGCTAGTGTGATTCCTTCAATTAAATGTCAGGATGTTCTTCAAACAAATTAGGCGGACGCTTCTCATTGCTGACCTCCAAAAGGTAGCCTAGTTCCCAAGACTCGATACCATATTTTGGATCACCAAAGTGCATATAGTTTAGAGAATACGGATGGTGGTCCTCAACATCTTGCTCAAACCATAATAAAGTTAAAATGAGAAAATGAATGAGTCACCGGTCAAATTATCAAAAAGGCATTCGGACTAAAACACAAAAGAATAGAAAGTATAATTCACGTTGAATATTTCATTAAAAATCATAGTTAGAGAATGTTTACGATAAATGGTTGCATTTGCAAAATGTGTAAATTTATAAAATTCTTTGCGCTTAAGCAACCATAGAGGATCATGCAACAATAGGGACCATCTTGCGGACAAATTAAAAACTACAAGTTTATGAGAAACATGTTGTACATTTCTAAAATGAATAACAAAAACAAGAATGGACAATGTTGTGTTCCATTATCATTTATATCCTAATTTATTTTAATCATGTGAACTAAGAGGAATGCTATTCTAGCATTTTTATGCCTTACCCAACAAAATGATGAGAAGCACATCCCACATAGAGCCATGGCACTAGAACTCCATATATATCGCATCCTTCAAAAGATAACACCGAACCTTGCGGGCATGGGAAATTATTTAGGTTCCAACTCGACGTTGCATATTTATCATATCATTTCCAGTTAACACGAAGACACCTTAGGAAAGCCAACGCCAAATGTTCCTGTTTCCAAGTCACTCCATAATATACACGCAATACAAAAGCAAACTCCAGTAGAAGTAAGGATTTCCATCATATATACAACTTACATTATCTCGAGGCTTGTCATGGAACTAAAATCGAAAGAAAATGAGATAACCCAAAGCTACCGAGATACACGAAAATAATCTTCTTTGGTCATACAAAGAGTCGAGGCAAATCCACCGTGAGAAGCTTTGTCAAAAACACGAAAATAAATGTAGGGAGACAAAATATGAGTAAAGTAGAAAAGGAGATCTGAGAAGCGGTCAAACCCGAAGATACAAAATAACACCTAAAATAAAATGAAAATATTAACAAGAAAAGAGCCAAAGAGAATTCATCTGCTCCATCACCGGGTAAAACATTTACATAAGTTTGAATGATGCATAAAAAAGTATATTAATATATGACAACAATAATTAGAAGTACTAGTTAATGAATGCCAAATTCAATTACCCATTTCATCTGCAGGAAGGGAAGATTATCATAAATTCATAACAGAGAGATTCTTATAATATTAAGAACATTGAGGTAAAACTACACCAAGCTTACGTAAAATCTTAACTTAAAACTACAAGTAGACTAGTGGGCTAAAATGCAAAACAAATGTACGCCATTTGCCTCTACTCTAACAGTTCTAAAACCTACATCAAGAAATCTATAATTTAATGACTCTAATGTTGTGAAAGGAAAGAAAGATTATATTAAATTGATAATGAATGGTTCTCATAGTATTTGCTTGAGCAACCATTTCATGTAAATGACTCCTATACTTAGAAAGTCTTAACCCACATACCGTACAAAAAATAAAAATAAAAATGTTTACAAACCAAATCAGTAAGCTTGAATAAATTACAACAACTGTGAAACAAATTGCACTTGCATTGAAAGAACTGGAATTCTTTGGTATTGGTAGTGCATGCACAAAAAAAGAAAAAGGAATACGATCGGCATCTTCAATGGAAGTCACCCATAAATAGTGAACTCTAATAATTTTTTATTTAAAACTTACACAAAGGAATTGAAGGCAATCTCCAAAGAAAAAAATCTTGTAATGAACAAAATCACAATGTTTCTCTTGACTACATAGTTATATAACCAAAATCGAAAAACTATATACTCTCTACAAGAGCACCACCAGTATAACGAGGTCCTATTTGATACTAGTAAATGGAAGTTAGTCAAAATACACTTTCAAATTTGCAAAATGGAACCTCCATAAATAATCCCCAAATCATAGCAAATTAAGTATCAAACTTGACGTCATACAACAGCAGAATGGAGGAAGAAAAGGGTAGCTAAAAGCTGGAAGTAGAAGATTGTAAAATGATCATTTAGTATGGGTAATGAGAGGAAGATCTTTAGTGCCCTAATTGAAAAGTGGGGATAATAGAAACCAAAGTTGTTGGTGAGGATTATAAACATGAATAAACTGGAGAATTATGTGAAGGCAAAGCAAACGGCACAAGGAGCTTGGGATCTTGCAAAGGAACAACAAAAGATAAAGGAACACAATGTATTTTCAACTTAGTTAGACTCTAAAAGATTTAATTTCAACAGTACCATTGGTAATATTTACCATCAAAGCTAATTTACTCCTAGCAAAGACCAAGCAACTCCTAAATTAAACACCAAGAATAAAGTTAAAATTCCCAAAAATTTTTTAAAAAAAAAAGGGTTTTAAAAAAAAAACCCAAAAAAAATTTTTTTTTTTTTTCCCTTTTTTAAAAAAAAGACAAAATTTTTTTAAAAAAAAACAAAAAACCCCCCAAAGGGAAAAAAAATTTTTTTTTTTAAAAAAAAAAAAATTTTTTTTTTAAAATTAAACCTTTTTTTTAAAAAATTTTTTTTAAAAAAACCTTACCCCAATTGGGGAAAAAAAAAAAAAAGGGGGGCCCCCAAAATTTTCCCAAAAAGGGGAAAAATTTTTTTAAAGGGGGAAAAGGAATTGGGAAGAAAAAAAAAAAAAATTTTTTAAAAATTTTTAAAAATTTTTTTAAAAAAATTTTTAAAAAAAAAGGGGGGAAACAAAAAATTTTTTTTTTAAAAAAAAAACCCCAAAAACCCAAAAAAAATTTTTTAAAAAAAAAAAAAAACCCCAAAAAACCCCAAACCCTTTTTTTTTTTCCCCCCCCCCAAAAAAACCAATTTAAAAAAATTTAAAATTTAAAAATTTTTAAAAAATTTTTTTTTTCCCAAAAATTTTTAAGGAAAAAAGGAAAAAATTTTTTTTTAAAATTTTTTTTTTTCCTTTTTCCCCCAAAAAATTTAAAAAAAAAAAAAAACCCCAAAACCCCCAAAAAAAAAAAAATTTTTTTTTTTTTTTTTTAAAAAATTTTAAGGGGGTTTTAAAAGGGGAAAAAAGGGGCCCCCCGGGAAAAAACCCCCTTTTAAATCCTTTTTGGTTTTTAAAAAAAAAGGGGGGGGTTTTTTTTTTTGGAAGGGAAAAAAAAAAAAAAAAAAATTTTTCCCAAAAAATTTTAAAAAAAAAAACCCCAAAAAAACCCCCAATTTTAAATTCCTTTTTTAAAAAAAACCAAAAAGGGGCCAATTTTTTCCCCCCCTTTTTTTTTTTTACCTTTTTTTTTTCCCCTTTTTTTGGGGGAAAAAAAAAAAAAATTTAAGCCTTTTTTTTTTTTTTCCCCAAAAATTTTTTTTTCCTTTTTAAAAAAAAAAATTTTAAATTAAATTTTTTTTTTAAATTTTTTTTTTTTCCTTTTTTTTTCCTTTTTTTTTTCCCTTTTTTTTTTTTTTAAAAATTTCCCCCAAAAAATTTTTTTTTTTTTCCCCAAAAAAAAAAAAAATTTTTTTTTTTTTTTTTTTTTTTAAATTTTTTTTCCCTTTTTTTTTTTTTTTTCCCCCCGGGGCTTTTAAAAAAAAGGTTTTAAAACCCGGGAAACCCTTTGAAACCCCCGGGGGGGGGGGTTTTTAAAAAGGGGGTTTAAAAAAAAAAAAAATTTTAAAAAAAAAAAGTTTTTTTAAAAGCCCAAAATAAAACACCTTCTTGCTCCTCATGACTCGAACTCAAGTCCTTTAGCCAACACCCTTAAGTGGCGCCCAAGCCACTCCACCCAATCCGACTTTCATGTCTATTCCTTACCCAAAAATTCTTTAAAGCCCTCTTTACTTTAACGTCCCAAAAAGCCTAAAATAAAACATTCCCTTTGTTACTGCGAGACTCGAACCTCCTCCCTTGCAAACCCTTAGACGCACCCTTTGTAGCACCTAAGTGGCGCATGGAAGCCACTTCTCCAAGCCATTTTTCATGTCATGCTTCTCCCTAATTTTTACTTAACCCCTATCTCCTAGCTTCCTCCTTTTAAAACACTTAAAAATAAATTCTTAATTTTAAATCCGACCTAGTTCGGGGTTATGACTAGGCCCTAAAACATGTCAAATGATCATTGCATTTAATTCTTCAAGTATACACATGGGAAAAATAATTAAATTTTCAACAATCCCTAATTTAGGGTGTTATAGTTCTACCCCCTTAAAAATAATTTTGTCCTCGAAATTACTTACGAACGAATAATCGTACATCCTAACTCACCGCACTAAGCTTATGATGCGCACTCTGATCTTAATAGAACTATCTTACTTCCTAGGCACAATCTCTAAGTTCACAACCAAGGTTTTAGGCTCTTCCCTAGCAAAACAAGAAGATTCTACAATAATCAAAGCAATTAAGGGTATTTCAGAAATAAGGAATGTACCCGTTGTCACATCTAACACATCACTCTCCTCGCGACGGCTGACTGCATAAACCAACCTTGGTTGCCTCGCATCCGAACCTTCAGTACCTCCTCTTGGTGCTTCACGACCACGGCCGGAACCATTACCTCCTCTTCCTACACCACGACCTCTTGGAGGCTGTTGGTTATCCCTCATGTTCGGTGCACAATCCTGACCTTCCGATCTCAGCCTAGCTGCCTTCTTCGGATAATCTCTAACCCGATGCTCCATGGACCTACACTCGAAGCATCTCCGATTTCTATTCCAACACTCCCCCGTGTGAAACTTCCCACACCTATCACAGTGTGGCGGCCATTGAGGATTAGCAGCAGCAGCAGGCCTAGCAGCTTGATCCGACCCACCAAACCTCGTCCTCTTCTGCTGATTACCAGAAAACTCTGAGGGTCCCAAGCTCCTCTTATTCCAATTCCTATCTTGACTCTGTCTAACCGACTGTCTTACTCCTTCAGCAACCTTTGATTTCTCCACTAAGACCGCGAACTCTCTTTCCTGTTGTGGAGCTATCATCATCCTCAACTCATCCCTCAGCCCATCTTCGAATCTAACACAGTGTTCATGCTCGGTACCCACAATACCACGAGCATACCTACTCAACCGAAGAAATCTGGCCTCATATTCCGCCACTAACTTATTTCCCTGATCCAGGATCAAGAAAGCCTTCCGCTGTGTATCCACGTAGCTAGTTCCGATATATTTCTTTTGATAAGCATCCCTGAAGAATTCTCAGGTGAGATTTTCTGCCAACGTTCCATCCCTTACGGTGAGCCACCACTGATATGACTCATCCCGAAGCAAAGAGATGATACCCTTCAACTTCTCCTCAGCGGTAAAATCCAGATCACCCATAATCCTTTTAGTGAATTCCAACCAATATTCTACAGACGCGCTACTCCGAAACTCCTCGAATACTTACGCTCAGTTAGCAGGTCGTTCAACCATAGATTTACGGGCTCTTGCACCCGCTCGCCTCAAGAACTCGTCTAAAACCCGTGAATCTGACTTGAGATACAACATCATTACTACCGTCGATCTTGAAATTGAGTTTAGCACGGCAGATCCAAGATCTCATTTCGGACCCATGACCAGACCTTGCTGGCTCCGATAAGGTCATTCTACCTCTACCACGGCCACGGGGCGGACGTCCACGACCTCTTGAACTCATTCTAGCGATTGCGTTTATCTGTTTAAGAATTTTATGCATTAGTACCTTGTTTCACTTAATTATCCGCGAAAGAATTTTATGATAAGAGTTTTAGGAGTGGTTCTTTCGTAATCATACATACACACAGTTTTCCATTCATTCATTCAAAGAGACGTTGTAGTTTTCATTGTGGTTGTTTTTCCACTACCCAGGGGCATTTTCGTAATTTATCCTACAGGGGTATTTTTGTAATTTTCCAAAAATACAAGTTCTCGGATGATTTTGTCAAAAAAATATTTTGGAACTCTTAAATTCTCAGGGTATTTTAAAAAAAATTTTCAAATCCGGGGGTATTTCGGTAATTTTGGACCTTCGGGGCATTTTGGTAATTTTTACAATTCAGGGTGAATTTGTAAAATTTATCAAATCTGGGATATTTTGAAAGTTGTAAAGTTTTGAGGGTTCTTTTTGAGGTTTGCATTTTCCAAAGCAGTGATGTTGCAAAATTTTGAAATTTAGGGTCATTCTGGTAATTTTGTTGGTTAGGGGCAATTTTGTAATTTTCTAAAATCATGATGTTTTTGCAATTTAAGGTTTTTGGGCACTTTTTATGTGATGAAATTTTTTATTAAAACCTTGGGTATTTTGGGAATATCATAAATCAAGGGTGTCTTCGTAATTTTACCCCTAGGGGTATTTTAGTAATTTCACATAATCAAGACATTTTCACAAAATGATTTCCAAAATTTGGGTTCTAAGTGATTTCACAAAAGAAGGATATTTTGAAAATTTTTCTCTTTGGAAATTTTTCATACGGAGGGTATTTTGGTAATTTACAAGCCAGGGGTATTTTGGTCATTTTTCAAACTGAGGGGTATTTTGGTCATTTTCTTTTTTTTAAAACAAGGTTTTAATTACTTCAAAACAAAACGGCTAGTCCCTTTCGGGTTTTAGTTATCAAGTTTAGCTTTGTGAGTGTTTGCCAATTTAGAATGAGCAATTACTCACTGGGTAGGATTCAGTGAGTAGGAGGTGAGTCACGAGGACCGCTAAATACCGTGCCCCACGAATCCAATCCTAGACATGCGTATAACGATTGCCACATCCCTTGCTCGGTGACCACTCACTGGGTTTGTTTAGGGAATTATTAAATCTTATGCAATTTTTGTTGGGGTATGCTAGCCCTGTGGTTCAACAATTTCTATTCTAATAGTCTACGTTCCCAATTTTACCCTTCTACCCTCATCAAATATTCACCAAAAATAGATAGAGGTACT
>CP106728.1:24966741-25087873 GCA_025506655.1 Gossypium rotundifolium
GAAAACTTAGGTTTTCTCTTTCAGAAAACTCTCTTCCTACTCTAGCGTGTGTTTTTATGGCTGTGGATACCCAAAGCTAAAAAGAATGATAGGAAAACGTTGAAAAGGGTTCGAAGTGAGAGAGAATCACGAAAGTCTCCTCCTCGACAAACCCAAACCCAAACCTGTCAAATCTTCTTCTCACTTTGAAACAGATACTTGTATAAATCCTTACAAGAATCATATATATAAAATCTCTCACTTTATACTTCATTACTTATTGCAAGAAAATATCAAATTTGGTTAAACTTGTAGAAATTTCCACATGGTTAGTTGGGTTTGTGATTCAAAAGAAAGAAAAATGTCACTGATGAGAAGCAACGATACAAATTTTGGGACTTAGTAAATTTAGGGTTAGAAATAAAAATCGGGTTTACAAGAATAGTGAACTTAGTTTTTTAGAAGGAAAAAGCGGTACAAATTTTGCGTTGCTTTTTAGCAAAACTCCAGATAGTTTATTTTTGTATGCTTTTTAAAAGCCATTATAACTCTATTTTTTGCGGCTTTTTACTAAAAACGCCACTATAACTCTATTTTTATGGGTTTTTTTACAAAAGCATTATTATTACAATTTTATTTTTTTCATTTCTAACCTATATTTTTTTATTTTTTCTTTCAAAATTTTTGTCTTGAGATTATCATTTTTTTGAATTTTATTTTATTATATTTTGAGTATTTGAACTTTTTAACTAAAATATTAAATATTAATTTTTAACTTTTTAAGTTTTAAATTTTTAATTTTTATTATTAAATTTTAAAAATTTAATTACCATTATCAACTCTTTTAGGATTTTCTTTTTCTTTCTTTTTACATCAACATTATTCTTTTAAGTATGGTCCGCATTAGTTGTTTAGATTTTTATATAAATGACATTTAATTATATGTATACACCTAAATTTTGATATAGATACATCTCGTAATTATATATGAATTTTGGTTTAATGTGTAATTCTAGATGTGAAATTCTAATTGTAGTTTAAATGTATAGTTGAAACTTTAATTTTGATTTAATCATACACATTATTTTAAAATATAAATACATCAATATATTTTTATATTGAATAAATATAAATTTTATGTATGCAATATATAAATAAAAATGATGTTAATTATATCAATAATTGTGTTAATATTTTACAAGATCTGGATCAAATTAAAGTTCATGTATACAATTGCACACTAAACCATTGTTCATGTATGCTTTTGGGATTTAACCCATTTTGATATATATTTTTTAAAATAATAATTTACATTTATCTTATTTAGATTTATATTCTAAAAAATCCAAGATTAATCCTAAATCATAAACTCTAGACTCTAAATATTATACCCTAAATCACAAACAATAAACCCCAAACCATAAATCCTACACTATAAAACTCGAACCCTAAACTCTAAACCACAAACCTTAAACCATAATCCGAGACCAAATTTTTGGGAATTCATGTGGCCAATGTTAGTGTAGTACAAAACATTTTATATTCTTATATTAAATAATATGGGTGTAGTACAAAATGGCATGAACCTCAGTAAATTCTAAATGTTTTTCAATTTTCAAACAAGATCCCTAAACCTTAAATCCCAAACCCTAAACTATAAAACATAAACCCTTAACCCAAAATAATAAACATTATATCATAAACCCTAAAACTCTAAACCATAGACATTAAACCTTAAATTCCAAACCCTAAACCCTAAAATAAAATAAATTTTTAGCGGCGTTTTTTAAAACGCATACTAAAGCTTTACCTTTATGGCGTTTTCCTAAAAGCCACTAAACCTAAAAATATAAAGCTTACCTTTAGTGGCGTTTTTAGCGCTTTTTAAGCGCGCTAATGCTCAGATCTACAAGACATTTGGGCCAAAAATGCCGCTATTGCTCAACTTTTCTGCGTTTTCTTTCAAACGCCACTAATGTATAATATTTTGACTTTTTATTAAAACGCTAAAAAGTCTACATTTTGGTGTAGTGAATATAAATTTTTTTATTTTTAATATTTTGTATTACCATCAATTTAATTAAGAAAAGTTAAATTTCAAAATAAACTTAAATTAATTACTAATATTCATCAAATTGACAAAAAATTTAAAATTTAAAAAAATTCTTGAAATCAATTTGTTCATTTTAGTAGTATAAATAGATAAAATTTTAATAGAAAAGACTAATTTACCCTTTAATCTTAAAGTATAAAGATTAAATTATTTATTTTAATAAAATTAATAAAATACAATTCAACTCTTAATATGACATCATCCATAATACTTTTATCATAAAAATTCCAATAATCATCGCATCAAACAACTGATGCATCTTCCTTTTCCAGTGTCTAGGTGCAAAGTTTGTTAAAGAAAGCTTTGAAGTTGTGCTTGTCCAATTTTTGAAGTTACCTATTAATAAATGGTTAAATAAAGACTCGAACGTTGACTTTGTTATTGACTTTGATCATCCTTGTCGTTGCTCGATAAACACATTCCCTTTGATTTATTCTACTTGGGAGGAAGTTACTTTTCTCGGAGCAGTTAGGAATGAAAATGTTGGAAAATATGTGTTATATTTAATTTCCTAATTATATTATTTATCAAATCACCTTAAAATTAATTGTTTTGTAGGTGTCACAACAATAAAATTAATCAATGCTAATTTTTCATCTATTTTGAGATGATTTATTTAACGTTAAAAAGACAAAAAAATTAAATAAATAACTAAAATCAACTCTATTGTTACTGTAAATTATATCTACTTGCTTAATTTATACCATTACACCATAATCATCAGAACCTTTGTCTTGTAGTAAGCCAAATAGCTCCGATCCAACTCACCAACCCAAACACTGAGTCTCAAGCTAAACATAAGCGAGTCACAAGTAAAATAAACAAAAGAAATTGGTTGAATGGATCCAAGCTTCATGGACGAAGTCTATGGCACTAGATGGCTTGGTTCATGGGGGAATAACTCCTTTGGTAAAAATTCAGCTCTTGCAATTGGGTCGTTGAAAAACACAAGTGAGACAAAAATTATATTGAGTAATATAATTTATTTAGTCAACCTCTTACTTTTATTTGTTAAAAAAAAAAAAAAACTCTTACTTTTGTTACCTATATATATGTATTGGAACAGTGTACGTACCAAGAACAAAAGCAATAAATATTCAAACAAGAAAATACAGCATTTGGCCAAATGATGAAGATGAAGAACCATATGTTGGTCTTATTTGCAGCCTACTTTAGTGATCTTGTTGGTAAATTAAGTGCCTTAGACCAGCGGGGACGGCGACGAGGTTGGTGTCAGGTTAATCGTTGATATGGGATCAAGGAGGGAAAGATTATACATAGCTGTGTTTCCATGACGGTTTCAGATTTCTATAGCTTACATAGGGACTACCAAATGAGGATAGGTCTTCATACAAGAGACTCCAAAGGAGACCCTTTGCTGGCTTTATCTGCAGGTAATAAGCGTTTCTTTTACTCTTTGCTTCCGGAGCATATCACTATTAAAAATTATCTATCTCATTCTTCCTCTACTCAAATTTCCTACAATTTCTTCCAAAAGGGAAAGATCTAGCCAGATGATTCATTATGTATATTAATATATAATGCTATTTTTGAAAAATTATGATTATATTAATAGTTACAATCAAATTTAATTATTATAAATGTCGTAATAAAATATTAATTAATCAAAATAAATTTATAAGAAAATTCATAAATTAATTACTCACGAAAAAACTTGATAAATACAATTAAATATAAAAGTTATTTGTTTTATTGATTGAGTGGTTGTTTGACATAGTTGCTAGCATGTTGAAGTGCATGATATCCTTCAGTTTGGTGTTTAAAGGTTTATAAATAAAAGACTATTTATTTTAATTTTTTATTAAAAATAAAACTGATTGGTTCAACTTTCCTTCATATACCTATTGGCTTTTAGCCTCTTGAAATTGACAAAGTTGGGGTCGTCCTCAGTGCACAAAAATCAACTTTGGAAGCGAAGTTTTTGGCTGAATTTGCAAATCAGACCAAAATTCCAGTAATCTCGATTTCAGCCCCATTTGGTTCATTTGCCGAAGTGAAAGGAATCGTTGCTTTCATTGAATTGCATAAATGGGAAAACATTATCCTCATCCATGAAGATGATCATAATGGCAAGTTCCGGGGTAATTTCTTTGAAGAAAAAAAATTTCAAATTACATATAAAAGCACAATGGCAGCTTCATCTAAAGATGATCAAATCATCGAAGAACTTCATAGGCTCAAAGCAATGGAAACTTCGGTATTCGTTGTGCATGTTGAACCTGTTTTAGCATCTCGTATTTTTGTACATGCGAAAAGGCTAGGAATGGTTAGCCAAGGTTATGCATGGATCGTGACTTCTAAGAGCATGAATCACTTGCACAATTTGAAAGATCGTTCATCGATGCAAGGATTCATTGGTTTCAGGTCTTATAATATTACAGAATCAAAAGAGTTTGGTATGCTACAACTGACGAACTTCATTACTCAAATGGTCAATTTCGAAATAGTAAATGTGTTAGGCATTGAGGGGGAAAGAAGGGTGGGTTTTTGGACACCTACATTCACCAACATATTATGACACGGGAAGGCATTTGTTTTCAAGCTCCACCATTGATGAGGACCTCGAAACAATAATATGGCCTGGTGGGATTTTGATAGAATGTCACGTACCTTAGCAAATGGAGTTAGTTGTTAGATGAGAGTCTGTTAGTATAGCTAGAATTTGTTAAGTTGTTCCAGTTGGTTTATGGTCAGAAGTACTCATAACTGATGCTGCAACCACATCTAGCTTAATATCATCACCCTTATGACGCTCTACGGGACAACTTTTGTCATTGGAAGTTACCACTGATGTGTCTTTGGCAGGAGTAATGAACAGTGAAAGTGGCTTTTCTTTGGAACTCTTCTCAACTTTCAGTGACTGATTATTTCCAGAAGCACTGGAGTTTTGACTTGTTATATCGATCAAATACGGAAGCAACCGACTATAACTGAATGAACCGGGAATTTTAGATAACTTCAGATGCAAGTGTGTGTTTGGAGCCATCTTGTTTTTAGGACTTGAGTCTGGGCTTTTAGCATGGCCCTGACCGTTATTTCTGTGAAGCGTTTCATTTGTCAACTTCTGAGTAACTTGACCTACACCTTGTGAAACATTATCCACTGTGTTGCCTCTGCTACCATCAGTCTCGTACTTGGAGGACGTATTGACATCAGGCGGTGTCATCAACATACTTTCTCCACTTAAGTCTTCAACGCGTTCCACAACTTCACCATCAATGTCAACTCTCTGCTGTAAACTGCATTTTCCGTTTCCTCCCGTTTCAGATAATGCAGGATCCACAGACTTCAGGTGCTGACATTCAAAGGAATTACAAATGGTGGCTTTCGGCATCCCTTGAATCTCAGACCTCTTTGTGTCATCTTCAGAACTTTCTGTAACTTCATAATCACAAGATTCACACTTATTATTAAGTGTAGACAAATTCTGGTCCAAAACTTCAAGACTTTGAGCATTGCAAGTGTCGTAACCATTTTTGGGTGAAGCAAGAACAGACGCAGTCGACTCGATTTTGAAAAAGAAAAGGAAAGGAGTCGCCACCGATCTTTATTTGGTGTGATCGGATCACCTTTGTTTTAATAAAACATTTAATTTACCAAAACAATGCTTTTTGGTCCACGAACTTTGAGAAAACGTGTTCGGAGGTCGATTACGTACGAGGAAGGATTAGCACCCTCGACACGCCCAAAATTGGTACCAAACTGATTGATTGATGCCCTATTTGTTGAAAACTTTAAAAGGGTTCGAAAATACGACGCTTTTTATTTTTAAAATTGGAAGGGAAAGGGATATTAAGACTTTCTTATTATCGAAGAGATAAAGCATCATGTCCATGAAGTTAGGGCGTAATACTTTGACTCAAACTAAGCTCGTCTTTTAAAACTTGATTTTCGCTCTTGAAAAAAATTCCATTATTCGTCAAATGAGAGATCGAACCCAGTAAGTTAGGGCTAGATTTCTCGAGATTTCAAATCTGAAGATTGCCTCTATTTTTAGGAAAAGCTCATCTCGAATACCTAGATGTCGAGTCCGATAAGTTAGAAGTAGCGACATTTTGAATTTCCGAGATCAAGTATTGTTTTAAATTTTAAATTACAATTTCAAAGAGACATCCGTCATTTAGCTTTAAACGGGAAGAAATCGGAACCCGATAAGTTAGGGCTCGATTCACTCGAATGGCTAACACGAAATGTCAATTTAAAGCTGGAATTTGTGACTTTTGAAAGGGACATTCCGTGGTTTAACTTAAGCGAGAAAAACCAGAACCCAGTAAGTTAGGGCTTGATTTTCCCGAAGCGTTAATACGGAATATTGATTGTTTGAAAACTTGACAAATCGGGTAAAGGTGAATGCAATTCGGTTTGGTAAAAAGATAAATTACAGAACTAGGTTGCGTAAAGAAAATAATAATGATACACGTAATAATGCTAAATTAATTAATTTGATGATAACATGATAATAATAATGATAATGGTAAAATAAAGAGTGCGATAGTAATACATTTATGACAAAAACAAAAGAAATAATACTAATAGTTAATAATGATAAAAATAATAGTGATGAATGGTAATGATAAGAATCGTAATGTTTAAGAAAAAATAGTAATAATAAAATATATTAATGAAATTAATAAAATAAATAATAAAATGAAGGTAATTAACAAAATATATATACATATAGAAAAATAATATAATGATAGTAATAGTAATGAATATAAGGGTAATAATATATAATATATAATAGTAATATGATAGTAGTAATAATACTAAAACAATTAATAAAAGGTAATAAAACGATTAATAATATGTAATAATAGTAATAATAATAATAATAATAATAATAATAATACTAATTGGATATATAATAATAATAATAATAATAATAATAATAATAATAATAATAATAAAACGATTAATAAAAAAGGGTGAAAATAGCAAAAAGGGACTAAAAGTGAATCAAAAACGAAATTTGGGGCCAATTTGAAAATAAAAATAAGGGGAAGGACCTTCGTGACGCGCTAAAAGGCGAGGGACCAAGAATGTAATAAATCCTCGGACCCCAAAGCGCGAGAAGCTGGAGGGATCAATCGAAAACAAAAACAAAATATTGGGTAAGATTTTAAAATGATAAAAGTCGATTAAAACATATAAAAAAGCGGAAGGGCTAAAAGTGCAATTAGCCCTTCCGCTCAAAACTGTGGATCCTAGGTCGGGCGGTCGGATTCGGGTCGGATATGGCAAAACACGTCGTTTTGGGCGTTTAAGCACCCCAAAAGCGATGTCGTTTTGGGGGCCTATAAGCTCAAAACCTTCAAAAAATCATTTTTCCTAGGCCTTTAAAAAAAAATCCTCTCCCTTTCCTCTCAACCCCCCCCTCTGCAGACATAGGGGATCCCGTGAGGGCCACCGCGCATCGTTCGGCCGTGGCCGACCACTGCTTATGGTAGAGAGTCGAAAAGGTAACTTTTTTCTTTTTTTTTTTGTGTTTATTTTTTTTTACAGTTTTGTTATTTCATGCAATAATGAAGATTAAAATTTTGTAAAATGAAAAAAAAAAAAATAAAAATAATACCTCCGGCCTCTTCTGTTTCGGTTTCAACGAACCCTTCGTGTGGTTGTTTTTTTTTTTTTTTTTTTTGCCTAAATCTACTGCCTTTTTTTGTTTAAAAACTTCCCTTTTCTCTTGTATATCAATCGGAAAAAAAATTTCTTTACAGCGTTCAAGGTTGGCTTTTTATAGCCTTTACAAAGTATTTTCATCATTGTTTCTTCTGCTTTTGGTTCTGCTTGCGTGTTTTTTCTTTTTTGCAGGAGAGCAGGTGAAGACGGTGGCCGGTGGTGGTTGTAGAGGCAAAGCTGGCAGGGGTAGGTTCTCAAGGTCGTGTCAAGAGTCGGAGGGCGGGTGGAGGCGTGCAGTGAGGCGGTGCCACAGGCTTACTGCGCTAGGGTTTTCGAAACCCTAGCTACTGCGAGAAAAGAGAGTGGGCTGTTGGGCCCAATCAATTGGGTTTGGGTTCATGGTCCGGATTTGGTTAGTTGGGTTTTGGGTTAGGTTTGTAATTTTATTTTTTTCTTTGTAATTGGGGGCAAATGGGCTCATACACTATTTTTAATCGGACTTTTATCATTTTAAAATCTTACCCAATATTTTGTTTTTGTTTTCGATTGGATCCCCTCCGCTTTAGCTTTTGGGGTCCGAGGATTTATTACATTCTTGGTCCCTCTTGCCTTTTAAGCGTCCACGAAGTTGTCCTTCCCTTATTTTTATTTTCAAATTGGCCCCAAATTTCGTTTTGATTCACTTTTAGTCCTTTTTGCTATTTTCACCCTTTTTTATTAATCGTTTTATTATTATTATTATTATTATTATTATTATTATTATTATTATTATATATATCCAATTAGTATTATTATTATTATTATTATTACTATTATTACATATTATTAATCGTTTTATTACCTTTTATTAATTGTTTTAGTATTATTACTACTATCATATTACTATTATATATTATATATTATTACCCTTATATTCATTACTATTACTATCATTATATTATTTTTCTATATGTATATATATTTTGTTAAGTACCTTCATTTTATTATTTATTTTATTAATTTCATTAATATTATTTTATTATTACTATTTTTTCTTAAACATTACGATTCTTATCATTACCATTCATCACTATTATTTTTATCATTATTAACTATTAGTATTATTTCTTTTGTTTTTGTCATAAATGTATTACTATCGTCACTCTTTATTTTACCATTATCATTATTATTATCATGTTATCATCAAATTAATTAATTTAGCATTATTACGTGTATCATTATTATTTTCTTTACGCAACCTAGTTCTGTAATTTATCTTTTACCAAACCGAATTGCATTCACCTTTACCCGATTTGTCAAGTTTTCAAACAATCAATATTCCGTATTAACGCTTCGGGAAAATCAAGCCCTAACTTACTGGGTTCTGGTTTTTCTCGTTTAAGTTAAACCACGGAATGTCCCTTTCAAAAGTCACAAATTCCGGTTTTAAATTGACATTTCGTGTTAGCCATTCGAGTGAATCGAGCCCTAACTTACTGGGTTCCGATTTCTTCTCGTTTAAAGCTAAATGACGGGATGTCTCTTTTGAAATTGTAATTTAAAATTTAAAACAAAATACTTGATCTCGGAAATTCAAAAATGTCGCGCCCTAACTTACTGGACTCGACATCTAGGTATTCCGAGATGAGCTTTTCCTAAAAATAGAGGCAATCTTCCGTATTTGAAATCTCGAGAAATCTAGCCCTAACTTACTGGGTTCCGATCTCTCATTTGACGAATAATGGAATATTCTTTTCAAGAGCGAAAATCAAGTTTTAAAAGACGAGCTTAGTTTCGGGAGTCTAAAGTATTACGCCCTAACTTACTGGACATGATGCTTTATCTCTTCGATAATAAGAAAGTCTTAATATCCCTTTCCCTTCCAATTTTGAAAATAAAAAGCGTCGTATTTTCGAACCCCTCTAAAGTTTTCAACAAATAGGGCATCAATCAATCAATTTGGTACCAATTTTGGGCGTGTCGGTGCTAATCCTTCCTCTTACGTAATCGACCTCCGAACCCGTTTTCAAAGTTCGTGGACCAAAAAGCACTGTTTTAGTAAATTAAATGTTTTATTAAAACAAAGGTGATCCGATCACACCAAATAAAGATCTATGGCGACTCCCTTCATTTTCTTTTTTAACAAAAAAATCGAGTCGACCGCGTCGTTCTTATTTTTCCCAAAAAATGGTTCTGACGACTTGGCGACTCCACTGGGGACTCGAGGGTCAAGCCATAGATTGATTGATTTGTGTCCTTTTGATTAATATGGTTTCGAAAAATCATGTTTTTTTTGCACTTTCAATGTTATATTGGAACTCTTGAATACTTTGGCATTGCATTGCATGACTGTTGTGGTCACACCTTTAAGTGGGAGCGAGAAGCTATGCCTTCGTGAGGTTTTCACCTCCGCATGGGCTAGTGGATTGCTTTCGGAATACATCCGTACCTATGTCTTCGTGAAGTTTTCACTTCCGCATGGCCATAGGGAAATGTATTCCCCTGAACCGAACTCGGTCCATATGAGCCTATAATGGGTGAGGATCGAGGAATCTGCGGGTTTGGGTACCTCGAACTTTAGAACTAAGCCGCATATAGCAAACCTTAGGAGCCCACCTTAGGTAGAGCCGTCGCAAACCTTAGTGGTCACCTAGATAGGCGTTTGTTTATTTTTCTCGCTTTATATTTCATGGTACTAACTTGTTGTGTTTCTTTCTTTTTGTGCATATCATTCCATATTTTAAAGAGACATCGATTCACGGTCCGTTTCTGAGTTAGGAAGCTGGTTATGGAAAGCGAATTCCTTGATAAAGTAGAAGACAATGCGGCCGTCCGCATATGGTCAGAGCAACGCCAATTAGAAAAAGGAGATAGCTTAGCCAAGGGTATGTGTCGAGTTACTGAATTTCACCAATATCGGTGTCACAGAACTAGCTCCAAGAGTTGAAAGAAATTTGGGCCTTGATGGGATGATGAAGCAAAGCAATTATTCTATAGTACTTACGGCGACACCCTTACATTTGATGTTAAAGTAGATAAGCACATGTTAGAACAATGACCCGATTACGGAATGCCGCTTATAAAAGCTTTCTCCTTTGGGAAGGTAGTCTGGTTCCACAGTTGAAGAATATCGACCTTGCTACGCTGTTGAGGATTCGAGTTGACAAAGCTTATTCAAAGGCGGTTAATGGCCCAACCTTGCGAAGAAATTGATGAATATCAGGAATGAGTGAGCGATGGGTGGCAACTAGAATGCAAAAGAAGGCGAAGGTAAATGCATACCACAGGTATGTTTGAGAGACGATCTGGCGCATCCGTCTGAAGAAAAAAGCGGACATCTTCGCCTTGTGTATTTACGGCCGGTAATCTTCCCAAAAGCTTTAAGGCACGTTGATGAAGCGATTATTGATCTATTCATTGGATTAGACAAAGGGTCACACGTTCACTCGCCATCCTAGCCAAACATTCGGATCCTTGATTGCATGTCGAAGAATGGGCGAAGGTAGGTTTATAGGATGTCTTGTTGTTGTTGGCGTGGTTCCATAGTCACTTTTGGAAAATAGAAAGTGTCTTGTCGATTCATGTCAAGATTACTCCCGCTCGAAGAGTTAGCAACTACGCCTAGAAGAGGGCGTGTCCGAAGAAAATTGGATCACACTCTTTCAAAACCTTCAAGAGGACGACATCGAGTGGAAGGCTCCTCGGATGATTCTGATAGGATCCTTTATCGTTCGGAAGCTTTGATCGGGTTCCCCTATTGGGAATTTAGGGTGCCATTGCCTCGCCCTTTGCTAGCCACGAGACAATATAGTTCAAGGCAGGTTTATACCGGTGACATCTGGGCTAGCTCAATGCGAGTTCTCATATGAAGGGGAAGCTATAAGAAAAGGGTTAAAGAGGTTTCTAATGCACGGAATCGATTCATAGAATGAGGAGATTATCTACGGCCCGGGATGACCCAGAATACATTGAATGGAGGCAAGGAGAGTCAATGATAACATTCTGAGCCAAATCAGGAGGGTGCCCGATCGAGAGAAGAATGCATGCGAGTGGTCCGTCGAATTGGAGATTGTGAAGCAAGATTTAAGCGGATGAATTGAAACTCGGAAAAAGGATAGAAAAGTGGAAGAAGAAAAAATGCTCCTCCGGTTAGAAGTGAATGATCGAAATCGAGGCCGAGAAACTCGAAAAAGAAAAATGGAAGGTAGAAGAAGACCAGAGATAGCTTGAAGACTGAGTACAAAAGATGCGCTTGACAATAAAGAAGCGGGATTAGGGAAGACTTGAAGCGGTGGCAACAAGAAGTCAAAGAGGAAAGAGCCAAAGTCTGCAGTTGGGAGAAAAGTTTCATGAAATAGGCGAAAAGGAAGACTTAGAAGAAGGCGAGATGAGAAGACCGAGAAAGAGAAAAGGGATTAAGAGCTAAGATAGCCGAGCTTGGCGATCTACTACATCACTATCAAGTCGAGACTCGAAAAGCCAATTAAAGTCGAGCCTGAACAAAATAGAGAAATGAAAGCGGGGTTGAAGAGTTAAGTCGGCATTACATAGTAGCGAGCTCGGGATCGAGCTTACGAAGCGAGAGAAAACACTGGGAGGAGCTTAGCCATTCTTGCGAGCAAGTTCAAGTCGAGGACTACCTCATGGGAGAAGCGATAACCTGATTCGAGAAGTAGCCGATCACCTCATGACTTTGGGCGAGGAGGTGACATATTGGGCATGAGATATGGGCTCCTCTAGGGTCATGATGAAGAGCTAATCTCCCTACTCGGAAAAATTAAAACCTTAGGTCTTAGAAGGAGAGCATATATGTAATCTACCTTATGTAAAGGGTTTTGCCTTCTAATAAAGTTTTCTAAAATAAAGTTGATCGAGAATCGATGTTTTCTTCTGCATTCATGCATTTGCATTGCATCATATTACATGCATTAAAGTTTATAAAAGAAGCCTAATCGGTTAAAATTATCGAAAAAGGAAAAAGAAAAGAAAATCTGGGCCGAACAACGCTACGGGACTCGTACTAAGACCAAAAAATGGATCAAAGATTTGAGCAATTTGAGAAAGAAATGCAAGAACGGATGCGAGGAGCAAATGATGAAGCTCAGCAAGATATGATGGAACGAATGCAAGAGTCCCAAAACAACATGATAAGTCGGTGCACAACTATTGGCCAATGAGCGAGGAAAAGGCGCGCTAGCTCGAGGAATAATGACGACCACGCTTACCCTCCGAGATTACCCCGCCAAATACCCAAGCACCACGGAAATATGTCCCCAAAGGACACTGTTATCGAGCCACAGTTGCGAGTTGAGATCCATGATGCCGGCGCACCTCCCGGTGGTTCGAGCACTAATCCGGAGAAGGTCAGACTAACCTATAATCCCGATTTTGATGAAATGGCTGAAATGGATAAGGCAAAAGCAAACCTTCCCAAACAACTTGAGGATCGTTGCAAATGGTTAGAAGAAAAGTTTAGGGAAATAGAGACTGCTAATCATCGCTACGGGGTGGACGCTAAAGACTTGAGCCTAGTCCCAGATCTCGTACTTCCTCAAAGTTCAAGACCGGACTTTGAAAAATACAACGGACAGCTGCCCTCAAACGCATACATCACAATGTTACATCGACGGATGGCGGGACATGTTAACAATGATCAGCTATTGATTCACTGTTTTCAAGATGATCTGGTGGTCCATGACCAAATGGTACAATCACTTCACCGTGCACTCAGATCAAGTCATGGAAGGACCTAGCACAGGCCTTCGAAACAATATGGGCACATAGTCGATATAGCGCTGATCGAATCACGCTCCAAAACATGGAAAGAAGCCAAATGAAAGTTTGAGCAATATGCCCGGTGATGGAGAAGTGGCCACACAAGTTCAAATTACCTTTTGGAAAAAGAGCGCCATGCTTTTTTATTAATACCGAAGGCCCTTTCATAACCCATATGATAGGAGTACAACTAAAACTTTTATTGATATAGTAATGGCGGGAAATGATCGAGCATGCTATAAAGGGTGGCAAAATCGAGACAGAGAAAGTACCGGAGAGTCGCTCCTAAAAAAGAAAACGATGAGGTAAATAATGTGAGTACATATAATAGAGGATACCCAAAGGTGATCGCGATTAATCGACTAAAGCGATTACAACCCGAAACGGGGCCGACAAGGCAGAATGGGAACTAGATCAAATTACGAAAGGATCTAATTCACGCCGATTCCGATAACATCTAAAAGAATTATACCGATTTTATTCAATGAGCACATCGTGTCCCGTTTTACTTACAACCATTGCATTTTCATACCCTAAGTGAGTACGACCCAAACGCTCAATGCGATTACCACGCAGGATAGAGAGCATTCGATGAAAATTGCCTCGCCTTCAAAAGGTAGTCGAGAGGCTAATCAAAATGGGGTTATAAGCTTGATGACTTGGTAAGAAAGGGAACCCATTGCCTAATCATGAGGAAAAGGGGTGAACATAATCGGTGAAGAGATTGTGAGAAGGATCAAGAGAGGCGTCGTCGAAGTGAAGACCCGTTCGCGAATAGTCCGGAAGGAAATGGTGAAAAGAGGATTGATAGAGTCGATTCTACGGAAGCAAAATACATATGAAGAATTGTTGCGAATTCCATAAGGCGATGGGGCACGAGATCCAAGAATGTGCGAGTTTAAAACTTTGGTACAAGGCCTCATGGACAACAAAAGCTGGAGTTTTATGAAGAAGGAGTGGAGGAAGAGGAAATATGCGTGACAGGAAGAATTGACAAAGCAGGAGGTAATTACAGAGAATCATCATTTCGCGGAACACAGTAGGGCGAGGGGAAGACCAAAATCACAATTGAAACACGCTTCCTTTCCTTACCAAGATAGTAAAGGGTACCTTGGAATTATAATTGCAATGTGACAACACCGGAGGCGCAAGGTTCCACTAGTATTTCGGAGGAAACCAAGAACGGTTCCTATCTGTGAAGTGGAAGCGTTATGATCCACAAAGCAGGAGAACGGAGGCGCAAAAGCGAAGACTGTGTCAATTAGGCGGGAAAAAAGAACCGAAGCCGTTATCAATGAGCCCGTAAAAGAGGAAGAGGCTAAAGAGTTCTTAAAATTTTTGAAACACAATGAATACGGTGTGGTGGAACAATTTGCACAAACAACCAACCCGTATCTACGTGTTAGCACTACTTACGAGCTCAAAGTGCATCGCGGCGTTAATGAAATCTTGAATGAGACCTATGTTACTAAAGATATATCAAGTCAACAAGTTGGATCGTCGGTTAGTAATATAATACCGATAATTTCATCTACTTGACGATGACGAAATCCCACCGAGGTATGGGGTCAACAAGGCATTACACATAACTACCCGTTGCAAGGGATATACCTTGCCAAGTGTGCTAATAGATAATGGGTCAACATTAAATGTCTTACCACTAGCCACACTCAAGAGGTTGCCAATAGATAGTTCTCATATGAAGTCACCTTAAAACATAGTGAGAGCATTCGATGGCACCGAAAGAAGAGTGATGGGAAGAATAGACATACCATTATTGATCGGGCCTAATACTTATGAAGTAGACTTTCTGGTCATGGATATCAAGCCTTCTTAAACTGCTTACTAGGGAGGCCCTAGATTCATTCGTGAGTCAACCTTCATCATCGCACAGAAATTGAAATTGGTAACGAGAAAATCTACCGGTAACTATAAACGTCGAAGATGATATCATAAAGCTGTTACCAATGAGCGCCATACCTAGAGGCGAATGAGGAAGCCATTGAATGTTCATTTCGGTCCTTAGAGTTCGTGAATGCGACTTTCATTTGAAGGAAATAAAGTCCGTCACCTAAACTATCCAAGACTACGGGATGGGATTGCAAATGGCAGTGGGAAAAGGAGCCCTACCGGAAAAGGATTGGGTAAATATCTCCAAGGGAAAGTCCAGCCCGATCTTTGAAGGAAAAAGGGATCGCTTTAGTTTAGGTTTCAAACCGGATGCTAAACAAATGAAGAAGGAGATAGAGAAGAGACAAGAAAGGAGAAATGCCAGTGAATGGAGAAGGCGTTAAGTGGGAACGATTACATTTCCCCACATATCTCGCACCTTCCGTATCGGGAGGAATGATTTACCCGGAAAAGAGTCTCTAGAGGGAATGTCCTCACATCAATGCCATACACGATGAGGAGATTGATCAAAGAAGCTTGCTCTGCATCCGCCCATACGAACTGGAAGCACATTAGACAATTGGATGCAGAGAATTTCAGAGTGTTTAGAGATTTTCTTGAGTAATATTGGAACACTCTTGTTGTTTTTAAGCCTAGAAACAATGAGATTTCTTTTGTGAAATAGGCTTATGTTCTACATTTTGTTTTAATAAAATGCATCTTCAATTCTACTCAATATTCTCTTATTTTACATTTTTACCATTTATTCTTTGTTCTCATTCATACCATGTGAATAATTGTCCTCAAATTCATTTGTTCTTTATACACCCTTCGATACCCATTCTGGTCTCTAGACATCAATGATATGAGTAATGATACTACTGATTCGAGAGCCTGCTTTGAGCAAGACATGTGTTGAGAGGAATCTCGGGACTTTGGAAATGACACGAATCGACTTGCCTCGGTTTGTTGAGAATGGTAGAGCAAGAAGAAAAATAGATCCTACCCCATAAAGAGTCGGTAGAAAGCGGTGAGCCTAGGAGAGGGCAAGAGGTGAAAATTGGAGCTTGTATTATCTGCGAAACCAAAGGGACCTCATCGAACTACTCCATGAATTCAAGGATGTGTTCGCATGGTCGTACTCAAGATATGCCCTGGACTAAATAATCGATATTGCGACACCGGTTGCCCATAAGGGAAGAATGCAAGCCATCCAACGAAGCTCGGAAGAATGCGACCAGACGTCTTGTTAAAGATAAAAGAAGAAGTCGAGAAACAATTTAATGCGGGTTCTTACAAGTGGTCAAGTACTCTCGGATTGGGTGGCTAACGTTGTCCTGTCCCCAAGAAAGGCGGAAGAGTACGAATGTACGTGGATTCTGAGACTGAACAAGGCCATTGAAAGGACAATTTTCCGTTGCCTCACATCGACACTTTAGTAGACAATACAGCAGGATATTTGTTATTCTCCTTCATGGATGGTTTCTCGGGGTACAACCAAATAAAAATGCATCCTAAGGACATGGACAAGACAACGTTTATAACCATGTGGGGAACATTTTGCTACAAGGTGATGCCATTTGGGCTAAAAAATACAGGCGCGACATATCAAAGAGCCATGGTAACCTTATTCCATGACATGATGCACAAGGAAATTGAGGTTTACGTCGATGATATGATCGCCAAATCCCGAACTGAAGAAGAGCATGTGCAGGTCTTAAGAAAATTGCTCTTGAGGCTGAGAAAATTTCAATTAAAGCTTAACACAAGAAAGTGTACCTTGAACTCGGTCCGGAAGTTGCTTGGGTTCATAGTCGATGAAAAGGGATTGAGGTTGACCGGATAAAGTCGAGCCATACAAGAGTTACCTCCACCACGCACCCAAAAAGAAGTTAGAGGTTTCTTAGGAAGGCTGAATTACATCGCTCGGTTCATTTCACAACTGACCGAGAGATGTGACCCCATATTCCGTCTCCTCAAGAAACACAACCCAGGCACGTGGGATGAAGAGTGCCAAAAGACCTTTGAAAAGATGAAACAATACTTGTCTCAGGCCCCGGTATTAATGCCGCCTCAACCAGACAAGCCCCTCATCCTTTATCTAACGGTACTTGATAATTCGATGGGATGCGTGCTGGGTCAACATGATGAATCGGGAAGAAAGAAAAAGCGATATACTATCTTAGTAAGAAATTCACCGCATGTGAAATGAGGTACCCGCCAATCGAGAAATTATGTTGTGCCTTGATTTGGACAACTCGAAGGTTGAGGCAATACATGCTGTATCACACGACATGGCTCATCTCAAAGCTAGATCCCCTTAAGTATATGATGGAATCTACCGCCTTGAATGGAAGGATGGCCAGGTGGCAGATCCTACTTTCTGAATTTGACATCGTTTATGTAAACCAAAAGGCGGTAAAAGGGAGCGCGATAGCAGACTTTCTAGCCAGTAGAGCCCTTGAAGACTATGAGCCCTTAGATTTTGATTTCCCTAATGAAGACTTGATGTACGTGGCAGACATTGAAGAAGGTACCTCCGAAGACCATCCTTGGAAATTAAATTTTGACGGGGCATCAAATGTCATGGGCAATGGAATTGGGGCAGTCCTGATATCCCCAAAAGGAGACCATTATCCATTCACTTGTAAACTGGATTTCGATTGCACTAATAATATGGCTGAGTATGAAGCTTGCATCATGGGGCTCCGCGCTGCTATCGAATACAAAATTAGGGTGTTAGAAGTCTATGGAGATTCCGCTCTAGTAATCTATCAACTCAAAGGAGAATGGGAAACCAGGGATCCAAAATTGGTTATCTATAAAAGATTGGCCCAAGAACTTATCAAAGAGTTCGATGACATCACTTTCAATTACACCTTGAGGGGCGAGAATCGGATGGCGATGCCTGCCACCCCGGCTTCCATGGTCGAATAAATGAAAGCGAAGATATGAAGCCAATACAAATGAGCATTCATCAAGACCCGACCCATTGCTACAATGTCGAGGAAGAAGGAAAAAGCGCCCACCGTGGTACCATGATATATTGCGGTATTTAAAGAATCGTGAGTACCACGATCAAGCCAACGAGAATGAAAAAAGACACCGAGGAGATTAGCCTGTGATTATGTCTTGGATGGAGAAGTCTTATACAAGAAAAGGAAGGATCAAGTGCTGCTAAGGTGTGTGGACGCCACCGAGGCTAAGCTAATCCTAGAAGAAGTCCATGAAGGCGTCTGTGGAACTCATGCTAATGGTTTCACCATGGCCAGACAAATAATGAGGTTCGGATATTATTGGTCCACCATGGAGGGAGACTGTATCAACTATGCCAAAAAATGTCATAAATGCCAGATTTATGGAGACAAAATTCATGTACCCCCGTCACCTTTACATGTTATGACTTCTCCATGGCCATTTTCCATGTGGGGCATGGACGTCATTGGGCCAATATCTCAAGAAGGCATCGAATGGGCATCGATTCATCTTTGTGGTCATCGACTACTTCACGAAATGGGTAGAGGTTTGCCTCATATGCTAACGTCACTAAATCGGTGATTAGCCGGTTTTGAAGAAGAAAATCATTTGTCGATATGGAATGCCCGAAAGGATCATATCGGACAACGCACGAACAAACAATAGCACGATAGCGGGGTTTGTAGCCAATTCAACATCAAACACCACAATTCATCACCGTATCGCCTAGAAAATGAATGGGGCGATTGGAAGCGATAACAAAACATCAAAAGATAGTGGGAAAGATGATCGAGACTTATAGAGACGGCATGAGAAGTTCTTGTTTACACTTATGCTTATCGAACGTCCGCTAGAACCTCTCACAAGAACGCCTTTCTCATTAGTCTATGGGATGGGCGATCCTACCTATTGAAGTGGAAATACCTTCTCTCCGAGTATTGTCGAAGTGAAACTAGATGAAGTTGAATGGATCCGAGCTCGATATGACCGGTTGAACTTAATTGAAGAAAAGAGATTGAGGCTATCCGTCACGGTCGAGATGTACCAAAAGCGAATGATGCGAGCCTACAACAAAAAAGTTCGCGAGGAATTCCACGAAGGGACCTCGTCTTGAAAAAGATCCTTCCATACAAAAAGACCACGAGAGGAAATGGGCGCGAACCTGGAAGGACCGTATGTGGTGAAGAAAGCTTTCTCGGGAGGTGCGATTACGACAAAGATGGGCGGAAAAGCTTGCCCAACCCGTGAACTCGATTCGATTAAAAATACTTTGCTTAAGATAGAAGAAGCCAAGGTGAAAACCCGCAAAGGCACTTTGAGACTTGAAAAAAAAAAAGGAGAGGCCAAGGTGAAAACCATAAAAGGGCACTTTGAGACCAAAGGGCATTTTGAGTTGAAAACCGAAAAGGCGGCTCAAATTTTGAGCGGACACGTCGCGATCTCGTAGCGCCATAATCAATGAAAGAGGAAATGCGTTGCATATCGGGGCATCGACAAAATACTTGAGTCTTCTACACATGGCCGGCTCGAGCGGTTTTCTTGAGCTTGTATATAGAAGCCCAATTAGCGATGTCTAGGCGTCTGATCCATGTTGTTATTTTACCATTTTTGAGTCCTTTTCCCCAAAAAGGAGGGAATATGTCTCCAATCAATTTTCTTTGTTTCATAGATAAATTCATTTTGATTCTCTTTGAAATCGACCTACTGTTATCCATCATTAACATGATGCATTAAAAAAAAAAAACAAATTGATGAACTAATGATTTCACAAAGGAAAGTTCCACGTATTACTTTGGAAATCTCTAGATAAAACAGGAAGCCAAAACAGAACAGTTGTTTAGAACTTCCATGAATACAAGATCAGGACATTGGAGACAATCTCTTTGAAGTTTCTCGCCCGATTCAGTAATTGTGGCAAGAATAAATAATGTTGCTTGGTCACTTTTAAAAAGTAAAACCAGGCCAATTTTCGATAAGGAAAGATTCAAATACCTAAATGGTTGAGAGTCGAACAAACCCAATCGAACATTCTTCAAGTAGGGTTGTGGCCCCGGGGAAGACAACTAGAAGTCAAGGCGGACCTTTGTTCTAAGGCCTAAAATAGGTTTGAAATTTCCACGAGGGCAAGCCATTCATGCAGCAGTCCGAGAGGAAAGCGAAGATAAAACCTTGACAGACAAATGAGTGATAACACCTTAAATAGGAATCATACTCATAACATTACGACTCATCATACTCATGGCATCCTAATCATTAGGCATAAGTATGTATTCATTCTACGATTCGTCCTCAAGAGGACGGTATGGTTGAGCGAGATCTCGTCTCCCGAGTATGCGGTGGAGCGAGATCAAAGATAGTCGATTTGACCTTCCCGAAGTTGCGAAGCGGATCAAAGACATCGATCTGGTGATCCTTGAGTTTGCAGGATCGATTGAAGCGATTTGGCGTTCTGAAGTTGCGAGGCGGATCAAAGATTGATGCAGGTGACCCCGAGTTTGCGGGGATCGATCGAAGATAGTAGATTTGACCTTCTTGAAGTTGCAAGCGGATCTAAGATAATGATTTGACATTCCACGAAGTTGCGAAACGGATCAAAGATTGATCGGTGATCCTTGAGTTTGCAAGGATCGAGTTGAAAGAAGCGGTTGACCTTCTTGAAGTTGCAAGAAGCGGATCTAAGAAAGTAGATTTAAAGTTCACGAAGTTGCGGGAAGCATATCGAAGATATCGATCGCGACCCTTGAGTTTGCGAGGATCGGATCGAAGATAGCGATTTGACCTTCTTGAAGTTGCAAGCGGGATCGAAGATAACAGATTGACATTCACGAAGTTGCGAGAAGCGGATCGAAGACATCGATCTGGTGATCCTCGAGTTTGCAAGGATCGAGTTAAAGAAAGCGGATTTGGCGTTCACGAAGTTGCGAGCGGATCAAAGATTCGATCTGGTGATCCTTGAGTTTGCAAGGATCAGTTGAAAAAGCGGACTTGGCGATTCGATCTTTGCGAAGCAAATCGCGATGAAGCGGATTAAAAGCGAAAAATCCCACACTTGAAGTTGTGGCAATGGGTGGATCAAAACAACAAGATGCGATGGGCGAAATAAGGCTACAAGAGAAGTCGGGGCTTAGCGGGCCGGGCAAAATGGGCCTTTTGAAAATCTTTGCTCCATTCTCGTTACGATAATGAGCAAAGAGAAGCATTATATGAGCCCATTTGCCCAATTACAAGAAAAAATAAAATTACAAACCTAACCCAAAACCCAACTAACCAAATCCAGGACCATGAACCCAAACCCAAATTGGCGGGGCCCAACAGGCCACTCTCTTTTCTGACAAGCTAGGGTTTACGAAAACCCTAGCCTTGCAAACCTAGAACACTCGCCCTCTGCACAGCCCTCCACCGCCTCGACTCTTGACCCGACACCACCGAACCTACCTCTGCTGCCGACACGCCTCTACAACCACCACAGACCACCGTCTTCACCGCTCTCCCCGCAAAAAAAAAAAAACACAAGCGAACCAAAGCGGAAGAAACAATGATGAAAATACTTTGTAAAGGCTATAAAAAGCCAACCTTGAGCGAGTGTAAAGAAATTTTTTTTTTAGATTGATATACAAGAGAAAAGGAAGTTTTAAACAAAAAAGGCGAGATTTAGGCAAAAAAAAACAAAAAAAAAACAACCACGAAGGGTTCGTTGAAGCAAAAACGAGAAAGAAATGGGAGGTATTATTTTTATTTTTTATTTTTTTCATTTTACAAAATTTTAATCTTCATTATTGCATGAAATAACAAAGCGTAAAAAAAATAAACACAAAAAAAAGAAAAAGTTACCTTTTCGACTCTCCCGCCACCGTAAGGGCGGTGTGCCAGCCAGAGCGAACGATCTGTGACCCTCGCCGGATCCCCATGTACTGCAGGAGGGGGTTGAGAGGAAAGGAGAGGATTTTTTAAAGGCACGGAAAAATGATTTTTTGAAGGTTTTGAGCTTATATAGGCCAAAGCGACATCATTTTGGGTGGTTTTAAACGCCCAAAACGACGTCGTTTTGCCATATCCGACCGAATCAACCCCGACCTAGGATCCGCGTGTTTTTGAACGGAAGGGCTAATTGCACTTTTAGCCCTTCCGCTTTTTTTTATGTTTTTAATCAGACTTTTATCATTTTAAAATCTTACCCAATATTTTGTTTTTGTTTTCGATTGGATCCCCTCCAGTTGCTGCGCTTTGGGGTCTGAGGGATTTATTACATTCTTGGTCCCTCTGCCTTTTAGCGCGTCACAGAAAGGTCCTTCCCCTTATTTTTATTTTCAAATTGGCCCCAAATTTCGTTTTTGATTCACTTTTAGTCCCTTTTTGCTATTTTCACCCTTTTTTATTAATCGTTTTATTATTATTATTATTATTATTATTATTATTATTATATATCCAATTAGTATTATTATTATTATTATTATTACTATTATTACATATTATTAATCGTTTTATTACCTTTTATTAATTGTTTTAGTATTATTACTACTATCATATTACTATTATATATTATATATTATTACCCTTATATTCATTACTATTACTATCATTATATTATTTTTCTATATGTATATATATTTTGTTAATTACCTTCATTTTATTATTTATTTTATTAATTTCATTAATATTATTTTATTATTACTATTTTTCTTAAACATTACGATTCTTATCATTACCATTCATCACTATTATTTTTATCATTATTAACTATTAGTATTATTTCTTTTGTTTTTGTCATAAATGTATTACTATCGTCACTCTTTATTTTACCATTATCATTATTATTATCATGTTATCATCAAATTAATTAATTTAGCATTATTACGTGTATCATTATTATTTTCTTTCGCAACCTAGTTACGTAATTTATCTTTTTACCAAACGAATTGCATTCACCTTTACCCGATTTGTCAAGTTTTCAAACAATCAATATTCAGTATTAGCAACGCTTGGAAAATCAAGCCCTAACTTCTTGGGTTACGGTTTTTCTCGTTTAAGTTAAACCACGAATGTCCCTTTCAAAAGTCACAAATTCGGTTTTAAATTGACATTTCGTGTTAGCCATTCGAGTGAATCGAGCCCTAACTTCTGGGTTCGATTTCTTCTCGTTTAAAGCTAAATGACGGGATGTCTCTTTTGAAATTGTAATTTAAAATTTAAAACAAAATACTTGATCTCGGAATTCAAAATGTCGCATACTAACTTCTCGGACTCGACATCTAGGTATTCGAGATGAGCTTTTCCTAAAAATAGAGGCAATCTTCCGTATTTGAAATCTCGAGAAATCTAGCCCTAACTTCTTGGGTTCGATCTCTCATTTGACGAATAATGGAATATTCTTTTCAAGAGCGAAAATCAAGTTTTAAAAGACGAGCTTAGTTTGGAGTCTAAAGTATTACATACTAACTTCTTGGACATGATGCTTTATCTCTTCGATAATAAGAAAGTCTTAATATCCCTTTCCTTCCAATTTTGAAAATAAAAGCGTCGTATTTTGAACCCCTCTAAAGTTTTCAACAAATAGGGCATCAATCAATCAATTTGGTACCAATTTTGGGCGTCGAGGTGCTAATCCTTCCTCGCACGTAATCGACCTCGAACCCGTTTTTAAAGTTCGTGGACCAAAAAGCCTTTGTTTTAGTAAATTAAATGTTTTATTAAAACAAAGGTGATCCGATCACACCAAATAAAGATCGGTGGCGACTCCTTCATTTTCTTTTTAACAAAAAATCGAGTCGACCGCGTCGTTCTTATTTTCCCAAAAAATGGTTACTGACGACAGGATGTTCAACACTAATCTTTGCAACCTCGGCGTTATCATCGATGTTTTATTACTAGAAACCACACCAACTAAATTTTCCTCATTGAAATGAGAATCCTCTATAGTTGAAGATCAACAATTTTCGGACAATTGATTCGGCCTTCAAAAGAATCTTGCAACTCAAGTTTCTCAATTTCTCCATAAACCATTGGTATCGAGGAAGCCTCATCGTCCCTTGAGGTAAAGGACTCGATGATGCGCGATTAACGGCTTACGAAATCAATATCGTGAACCACCAAGGAGCGACTAGTTGTCTTATCGGCAATGATTTTGGACCATTTGAAGCCAAGAGATGCTCGTCTTGAAACCCTTCTCGGGTTTTGAGGGTGACCATTGTTTGGGAACCGAATGATCTTTTCGATAACCATCAAGTAAGGAAGCAATCTTACATGGTGAATGAGCACAGAGTTCGAAAAGCCTCGCACGAGAACAAGGTTTAGAACGATTTCATTGAATTGTTCATGGCATCTCTCTGGCGATGAAAGCCTTTTTCACATGGCTTCTTCTCTAAGCCCGATCTGAAAATTCACCTCGTTTCTTTCAACCAGGTTCGACTCAAAGACCTCGACATCCGGTGGTGTCATTGCACAAAATTCTCATTCGACATATCCAACTTTTTAAAACTTCCATTTTCCAACGGTTCTTGAGTTACACCCAAGTGAATCCCGACAATCGAGGTTTCCCAGTTCTCGGTATCATCGGCTGTCGGGAATCACTCCATCGTTGGAAGAGGAAGAAGACCCGTCTTAAAGGGAGATCTTTGATGGAAGCGGCGGATAAACCGTACCCCATCGATGAATCTTCATCTGTAAGCTATTTTTCGGTTTCTTGACAATGGGTCGTGATCATGGTGGTTTCTACCGTGTTGGGATTTGGCTTCCGCTTTGAATCGGGATTTACTACGAATGAAGCTTTCAATTAACGAGCGAGTTACGAGGAAAGGATAATCGCTTCCGCTTCTTAGAGATTTCCTTTACATCCGCCATTATTAAAACCTAAACCAAAAAGCGTGTGTGTGAGAGAGAAAGAGAGGCGATCGAGTGGCGATGGAGCGAGATGATAAGCATAACTATGGCGGAAAGCCATGGCCGAGTTTAGCGGGGAAAAAATATGGGTTTAGGGCCACACAATTTCTCAAGTTGTTGGGCTTTGTTGTTTCAAGTCGACTAAATCGTTATTTGTATGTATGACACGTGGTTCTACTCTTTATATTCTTGTGTATGTCGATGACATTATAGTCATCGGCAACTTATCCACATCTATCGAGTGGTTTGTTCAGTTGCTGAACAGTGAGTTTTCATTGAAGGATATGGGTGATCTATACTACTTTCTTGGGATCGAGGTCACTCGTACTCCTGATTATCTTCATCTTTGTCATCAGAAATACATCCGTGATGTTCTTGGACGGTGTTCAATGCTCACGGCAAAAGCGTTCATACTCAGATGATCGGTTCGTCTACCTTGTCCAAGTCGATGGCGAACCATTGGAGGATCAAGCGAGTCTGAAGTCTTCTTGGTGCTCTTCAATATATAGTTTTGACCGGGCGGACATTGCTTATCACGGTAAATAGAATCGCGAGTTCATGCATAGTCCTACTATTGTTCATATGGTAGCTCTAAAGCGCAAACGGTATTTGTGTGGAACCCTTGATTTTAGGATAATTTTTGTACCGTCTACTCGGCTATCCTTGGTTAGCTATCTGAGATGCAAAGCCCAGGGCTTGAGTTTGATGACCGGCGGTCTACTTCTGGGTATTGTGTATACTTCAGACAGACTCGAGTCTCATGGGGTTCTAAAAAGCGGCACGTCGTTTCTCGTTCCACAATGAAGCTAAGTATAGAAGTGCATTTGTGGCAACTAGTGAGATGACTTGGTTAATTTCATTACTTCAAGAGTTACGAGTTGTGTCCGATGATACTCCAACTCTCACGGTGTGACAGTTCAAGTCTGATGGCTTATCATGCCAATCCAATGTTACACTCGAAATTCAAACATGTTGAACTAGACTTATTTTTTATGCGTGAAAAGGTGGCGGATGGGCCTCTTATGGTAGGCGAAGTTCTGCTTGTGACCAAGTGGCCGATGTTTTTACAAAGCCCTTGTCAGTGACACATTTTACTCGGTTTCGAAATCTTCTTTATGTCTCACAGGTTGGGAAGTTGGGTGCATAATAGAGTGTCACGTACCTTAGCAAATGGAGTTAGTTGTTAGATGAGAGTCTGTTAGTATAGCTAAATTTGTTAAGTTGTTCCAGTTGGTTAAAGAGCCAGCGTCCAGTGCTTTATAAAGAGAAAATGTACAGATGAATAAGGTAGAATTTTTATGAAAGATTCAAAAATCAAGATATAGATAAAAAGAAGATTTGAGTTCATCAATTTCTCTAAACCTTTACTTTTAGCAGATTTCAACCATTCCCAAAGGTCGAATGATGCAAACGAGCAGTAAGATCCTAAGGATTGGTGTTCCACTAAAAATGGGTTCCTCAATTCTTTGAAAGTGGACCATGATCTTCAAACCAACTTCACCATTGTCTCGGTTTACGTATAGATGTTTTCAGGAGTGCAATGGCGGGTTTGAACTGTCAAATGTCGTATGAATTTATACCCTTGGAAGATAATAGCGAAATAGTGGGGAGGCTAACTCAAATCTATAAAATATTGTATGAATTAAGTCATTATTTTATCTACTTGTTAACTTACATTAAATATCAACTCAAATCTATAAATAATGATGCATCTATTGCATAGACAGATTGTATGTGACATGTTGGAAAAAATAATAATAATTTTCCTAAATTTTATTAATTACGTATGTTTTTAACATGTTAAGTCCAAATATAATATCCGTGTATTTTAGATATATTTTATATTAAATTTGAATAGACAGTTAAATTTTAAATTATAATACTTTAAAGACTTAATTAAAATATTTTAAATTTTAATGACGAAAGTAGAATCTAAGCATTGATTTGGAGAAATCCTATAATCTTTGATTTGTTTTACGTGTTGGGAGGAGGTCTTTAGAATCTAGATGAAACACACTTTTAAAATACAACACTTTGAAATATCTATAAGTGCTTGGAGGGATATCCAAATTTTGACACATAAGTTGATCTAACGGAGTATATATATATATAGACACAAGTGAGTATATTAGCTCTAATGTTGAACTTTATGAGAAATTGCAGGTATTTCCAAAGGGTTCAACTATGGCTGGTGACATATCAAGGGAAATTGCAAAACTAAGAGAAGATGGAAGGCTTCAAATGCTTGAAAATTCATGGTGCACAATTCCAACCACTAATTTCAATTCAGGGGATATATCGAACACTATGAACTCACTTACAGGAGGTAACTTTCAAGGCTTGCTCCTTATTAACGAACCATTTCAGCTCTAGTCTTTCTCTTTTTTCTCGCTTTACAAAAACTTTCGTATTATGAAAAAATGGGAACAACTCGGGTTTGTGAAAGAATACATTTGAATGAACATTTCTAGAAACAGAAGACAGGCAAACATAATACACCCAGAGTTGGACAATCTATGAAGTTGATAAAGCTATATCATGAGCCTTTTATTTGTAAAGTATTTGCTAATTGGTTTTACAAATAAATAATTTGCAACTTGTTGTACCAACAACATAGATTCTTTTTATGATGTTTCCTTATTGTTCTAATTAGCAATTCCCAGAAATGATTCTTCTAATAATTTAGGTCTAATTATGCTTTCAGCTCATGTACTTTTGAGACCTTCAACATTTAGCTTGCTACTTTAAATTTCATAAATTTAGTCCACCTACTTGTTTAATTTAATAATTAAAGCAACTGATAACATTGTTAACTAACGTGTTGTTAATTTGATTTTAATTTTTAAATAACACCTTTGAATTTCTTTTTAAATAGAAAGGAAGTAAAATTTCCATTTAATAAAAGCAATATTAAAATATCATATACTCAAATTTAATAACATTATAAATTGGAGTTCAATTTTAAATTCTTACAAAATAAAAGTAGAATAATTAAATTTTAAAAGTGTTAGACTAGGAGCAAATAATTTATAACTTGGTCAATTCTTATCAATATAATATCAAGAAACGAGAAAGGAGAAAGGATGAATGAATTTGAACTCATGTCATTTAAGTGACTAACAAGAACTCTAATCACTGCTCCAAACAAGTTATAAATTAACAACATGAATCCGTAATTTCTAGAGCTAATTATTTAAATTCTTCACTTTCCAGCATTTATGTATGGTTCAAATCCTACAAATCAAGGGCAATCCTGCATTCCAAGGATTTCTAGGGTGACCCCTTTCAGGGTAAGCTTTTGTTTTGAAATAGTAGCAAAAGACTTATATTGAAATATGATTAAATTTGAATAGAGTTCATTTTTTTAAGAAAATATCATTTATTGTTTAATAAAGTTAATATTTTACAATTTTATGATTTTTAAATGAATTTTTTGTTTGGAATTGAACTGCAATTAAAAAATAATAATTTTTAAGATATTTTATATAGTAAATGTTAACTTTATTTTAATTTGGACTTATTTAATATAGAGACTAAATTGATCTATTTAATAATAAAAGGACTATTTTGTATCAACCCCTATAATACAAAGGACCTTCCAAATACTTTAACACAAAAATACACATTTTATTAATAATCTTTAGAATCCATATTCGAAAAATAAAAAGAATATAATATTTAGATAAGGGTAAACTACACTCAAGATTACTAAATTATTAGTATTTTTATATTTTAGTTACTCAACTTTAAAAAGTTACAAAATGATTATTGGACTATTCAAAAGTTTTCATTTAAGTCACTAAGTTGTTAAAATAGTTGTTGTATAACCTTCTTTATTTATACAACATGTACCAACTAAAAGCTTTATTTCCCCTTCTTTTCTACAGTTCAGATTTTCATAAAACAAATTTGAACATCACGAATTTGCGAACTAAAATCCAAACTACTTTCTTTTATGATCTTCGACATTGATCATCAAATCAATTTGGATCTAAAGTATCTTCTTCTACTCGTCAATGTGTATTGATTCACCATATAGGTTGTCGAACCATCTATTGGAGCTTGCTAGCTAGACTTTTAAAAAAATCATAATAGTTCAATGACTTAAATAAAAACTTTTAAATAATTTAGTGGTCACTTTGTAATTTTTAAAGTTAACTGATCAAAACGAAAATTTACTAATAGTTTAATAACCTTAAGTGCAGTTTACCCTTTATATAAAAATATCCATGTGATCCGACCAACTTAGGGGCAGTTTAGTAAATCCATCCCGAGACGAAAAAAAGGAATTCAACCTTAAGAGGACAACTTATTTTCAGCCCCCACTGCACTCACCATCACGTGCCCTCACATCCACATTTGACTTCTAATCAATCTCATAAAATGACCCTTTTAACCTCCTTTTCCACCATACGTTTACATCACGCGCTATAAACTCGGGGTAACTCAATTCAGTACATCTGCGAAAAGATCTAATTTGGTCTTGTACTTTTTTGTGGTTTTGATTAAATCTTATCATTATCATCACAAGTAAATCATGAATCGTACATTTGTACCGATGAGCTACGTGTCAATATCTGGACTGTTGATCAACTACGTTTATCTTGATCCCAGACAAAGATGCGGATTTCCAGAAATGTACCTTCAAAATCATCTAATTATGCAAAAAAAGAAAAAAATTTATTCGTGCAAGTGCAAGTGGCCAAGTGGGGTGCTTTATGTTTAATCTTCTTTTTTTCTCCATTTTTTCTGGGTTTTATTTGTGCTTTAATATGAAACCTTTTTTTTAGGGTTTTTTAATGGTTGATAAATTTGGTCTGGATCTGGGAATTAGGCTTCAAGGTTGTTCTTTTATAAATGTTTTTTATCTGAACTTTAATGCCCTATTTTTCTATTGAAGCATATTTAAACTCTTTGTGCTTTCGATTTCAATATACTTGTCTTTTTTGGCTTTGAGTAAGGATAAGCTGAGCTTTGTTCTCTTCTAGAAATTTTAGTTCTGTTTGTTTACTGAGAAATATTGAGAAAAAAATACAAATCCTGGAAAATTTTTAGTTTATTGAAGCTTGAAACAAACCCTTGATTTCTTCTCTTCTCTAAGCTTTTATTTAGTAAATTCAGCTCTTGAACTAGTGTTAAAATCCAATAAAATTTTCTTATTGACTTTTTGAAGTTTTAGTTAAAAAATATGGAAGATCATAAGGTGTTTGACATTTTGTCTTTAATTCTTAAGGCTTTATGATATGTATGGTCATCACATATATATAAGTTCCCCTCTTTCTTCTTACTTGTCCAGCCAGCTAGGAAGATTCCAGAATCTTCGGCGAGTTTTTGGTGAACAGTTTACTCCGTTTACAGTGAAATATATATACATATATATTATATTGCTAGGATTGTCTAGGATTAGTGACTTAAATCGAAGTTTTCATCATTCATTGCATGTGATATTACTTCACTGTTTAATACTCACAAAGTTATGTTTCTTTTATCTTTTTGAATGGACATATATACATGTATATACTCTCCATGGTACTAATGTTGCTGTTAAGATCATAGTATATTGAATGTTACATACAGTTGCGCTGTTGTGGTTATGAACAGTGTTGTCAAGGGCGCAAGGTGCACTTTGGGTGCTGGCATCCTTATATTGCCTCAGGTGCAAGGCGCTGCAAAAAGCGTTAGCCTGAGTGAAGTGAAGGGCAATATGCATATGTGTGAGTTTTTGTAAGTGTTTGTGTGTATATATAATATATAAAGCTAAAGATATAAACTCCAAAGTGTGGTTTGCAATTTATTGGTCAATATGCATGATTTCCTTATGGTCAATGTTGTTGAATGCTCAAATGTTGAGAAATGTAGAGTTTGATATCATCTCTTTCTTACTAGTAAAGCTATATCTAATGAAAATAAGTGCAAAATAAAAGAAATTAAAGAGAAATTCAATCAGGCGGGGTTCTTTTATGCTTATCGCCTTATAAAAGTGCGCCTAGGTGCACTGATCAAATGGGCCTCGCCTTGAAGGGTCTGAGGCGTTTTGTTGAATAATGCTAAGGCACAAGGCGCAAACCTTGACAACATTGGTTTTGAATTTCTTAGGTTGTGTTTGGGAACTTAAATTTCAAAAGATGATTTTGGATTAAAAAATAGTGCAATTGGAATGTAACATTCGTGATTATGTGAGTGTTTTGCATCATAAACACATGTAGGTGAAACAATATTATATCATGCATAAAACTATTCTTTTTTAATTTTTATAAAGAAATTAAAACTCATATAAAACCATTACATTTTAGAATAACACAATGGTTCTAAAATGAATAAATAATTTTTTTCCAAAGAAAATGTGATTTTTGAACAAAAAAGCTCACGACCACGACAGTAGTGACACGTTACCTCAATGAAATCCGCAATGAAATTCTCTACTGCAATTTAGATATGTGCATAAAGGATAATGTTGTTTTGAACAGTTTTTTCATGTTATTACAGGATTTGTATTTTTTACATTTATCTTTAATTTTTTTTAGGATGGTTGGAATCACGAGTTATGGATGTCTTTCTATTGCATTGGGGTAATGGTAACAGAATTTATCATATTCTATGGTAAGCAATCCATTATGATTAGAGTATTTTTCTACTAAGTGTAGCTTCTAGGCAGTATAATCTTATTATTTATTTTTTTCCTGTTTGCAGATCTTAGTTTACTTAAAGATATGATACATTATCAATTGACAACGAGAGAGAGCACGTTTGTAGCCATTCATACATGGCCATGGATGCATACAAGCGTGCTCTCTATCGGTGTCATGTGATTTGTACATGTCTTTCCTTGTGTCTATTTGCTGCAATAGCTAGCAGGTGATTCTTTCTTATTCAGCTCCAATTCCTTTAATGAAATGTTAAAAAATAGATTGATCGTCATTATCGTGAATACAAGGAGGGGCTATGAGCATGTAACCTTAGAATCTCAATTGAGATTTCCATTATTAATGTTTGATCATGAATTTGTGGGGTTGAAGATATTTCCTTCTCTAGAAAATAGAAATAGAAAAATTAACACGAATTTTAAACCCTAGTATCTATTCTGTTTATTAACTAAGTTCTGTTCATAATATCTACTAGAATAAGTAGTATGCATATTGGTCCTTTCCTCATTGCACCGATATTCGCAAACTGCTTGCATCTTAAGATAAATATGATGAAATTTAGGTATGATCATGATGTCTTGCTTTTGTTTGTGGAGATGAAGTTAAACCGTTTTGCTAGCTTTGAACCATTATGATCATTTGAAGCTCATTGAATGATGTTAAAGGAAGTAAGGAGCTTCTATCATCAGAATCTAAAATCAACGTCCTTAGATTCCTAATACACTAATCCTTCGTGTTTGCTTTTCAGTTTCTTTTCGTATTCCAACCTTATAAGACTTATTGTCCGTTTGATTCAATTGTTTTTCGTAAGATGTACATGTATATACTGTTGTGTTGTGCAAGAGTTTCTTCATTGACATTAAAGAGAAGTTTCATGTAGGTAAATTCTTTGCCCGTGCTTGGTGAATGTGGCTGATATCTAAATGTAACTTTTACTTGGTTTTATTTTGCTTGAAAGAACTAAAATATGACTCCGGACCGAATTTTTTATTTTTAATCTCATTGGTAGGCAATTGTATACTGATACTATAGGAGAATGAAGAGTCAATGTAACATAGGGTAAATAGATATGGCAACTTATAATAATTCAATATGATATCCATGACCAGGCGGGCAACCCAACTGACCTGCACCATTGTTGTTCGCCGCCACCCCCCTTCCATTGTTTGTAGGCATGCATGCTTAGAAGTACCTTTTGCGATTTTTGTTGTTAGGACATTTGGCATATTGTTTTAGCACAAAATAGATACAAGGAGGTAGGTCTCTCAAATTTTTCCTGCATAAGGCTTATAATATATTAATTGCATGCATCAATAAATAGCTCATCTTTGAGTGAAAGATTTGATATGTTATATAAATTGTGATGATGAAATGCATGCTCTTTGCATAAAAGTTAAGATCAATATTGTTATACATTTGAAAAGGTATAAAAAGATGAATTTCAATTTCTCAAAACATATAGGTATTCTGGTTTACCGTTAAATACCTATCCGATGAATCCAAGGTATAAAAAGAAGCTGTTGAATGTATCAGCTACCAAGGAAGAAATACCTGGATCGGAACCGGGAGCTTGTTCAATTGGTTCGTGTACCCATCTTCTAAGAGGTGGTAACTATCACGCTTCAGTCTATTCCGAGTCGGAAATGGCTTGAACTCTTTATCCCTCTTCTCTCTGAATTTTTGAATGACGGAAATGAAAATTCCACTGCCCTTATCACTCATAATTATATGTTTTTAGGCTTTTTTTTATATGGCCAAGGTATCATTCATGCCCATTTTACCATCCATAAAGACTAATTTTTTTGGAGATTCATGATTGTTCCTTTCAATAATGTTGTCTCCAGGGCTTTAGACCTAAGTTCACTCCCATCCTTGGAGCATCTCATTCTCAAGTCTCATAATGATAAGCATAGCGGTAAGTGCCTTCGTTTCAACACTTTAACACTGTTTTCTCTCGGGAAATTTAACTCTGTTTGAAGATAAGGGATTCATGGATTTCATACCCGATGAATGTAATCATCTTGAGTTGGTGTTATGCTTGTGACTGAATTAAGTGAGTAATTATAGCTGAAACCTTGTTTTAAAGCATGTATGATTGCTTGAGCGTTTGTCTATTGATGTTGAACTTTTTAGGTTTACCAGGCAATTTGTAGAACTGAAGTGAAGATCAATCAGTGAAACGGTGAATAGGTTAATTCTACATTGAATAACATGACCCCAATCTTGTATCTTCTTGTTTTGGAAGTGCTGACAAAAGACGCTTGGCACCTCATTTAGTAACTCGTTTAGTATCGGTCAACAAAAAACCTAAATATGTCACTTTTTTCCAAGAATGCGGTCATATTGGATGGTATTGGAGCTCTATTAGAAAGTTTTTTCTCATTTCACATGTGGGGGTTGGCCTGCATGCCGTATCTCTCTTGCATTCGATGTGCATGTTTGTTTTCCCTGCCTAGGGTGATAGCAATATGTATATATTAGCCTCTTTTTGGATAGCAATATGTATATGTTAGCCTTTTGTGAGCTCTAAATATACTATATGCCATGCTTGAACTGTCGATGAGTTGTTTATTTATAGGCCTTCCATCTGTTAGAGTTTCTGCATTCGATAGATTCAGTTATTGGTTTTGGTAGTTTTCTTTTTCTTTTAAGTTCTTGTATGGCAATGTGCATGCTTGTAACAGAGATGAATGATAATCTAGGACCCCTTCCAAGGTGTCGGGACCACCACTAAATCCCCCATCCAACCCTTTCGGGAATGCATTTTACAGTGTTGGTTCTGGACTGATTCGAGGAGGATTAGGTTGGTAGCTAACCATTCTATCAAATATCTTTCTTGTGCATCATTTTAGTAAATGCATTACAATTCTAGTATTTTACTTGTTTCATATAGGCAAACACGAGTGTAGCGATTTACAATTTCTTTTTCCTTTAAATCCTAGCAATACGAATTTAGCGAATAGCTCAACAAAATTCTGAGGTAAAACCATTGAAGTAATCTCCCGAGTAGTTGGTCTGCTTCAATTAACAGATAAGCAAGTACTTTTCTGATCCTTAATATTACTTCCAAGTGAACGATTATGCATGCATGCATGTATGTGGATCTTTTATTGTTTTGTTGCATGTTTAGGGTCATTGGACAATCACTGAGCCAGTTGGAGGCAGCACTCCTGTAAACTTCCCATTTATGGAATTTGCTACGAACTTAGTCCTTACCGGCATCTCATTAGGTCCATCAGGAAAGTAAGTTCGAATAGTTGTAATGCTTTAAGAGCTTCAAATTTGATCTTTGCATAAACATCTTCGACTCTCTAGTTCGTGCCAGGCTCAGTCCAGAGGGGCCGGTTTCTCCAAGTAGTGCGGCTGTAAGGTATCATTGGTTTCAGTAGGAGGAGGAGATGCCCCATTGCTCGAGTAATTGCATATGCCGAATATTCTTCCGCCGGATCGTATTACTTAATAGTTCTGTGGATTTGTTTGTTCATAGGCACCTTCTAATAGCAGGAGAGTTATTTTTTTAACCCCAAATTTAGTTTTTCCTTGCCGCAATCCAATCTGTTGTGCTTGGAAATTTTGATTAATTATCTTATTTTAGTTGTGTTTTACACTTTGTTTCTTTGTTTTGAAAAAAACAATGAACCTAATTTGCTGCATAATTATTTGTTACTTGAATTAGTGAAAAGAATGAAGATAACAAGTTTATGCAAATTAATAGTATGTTTGATTAAAATGTATATTGAGTGGCTTAGCAAATATTGAGAAAGGAAATATTTTGACTGCAATTAATAGTATGTTTGATTAAAATTTTTTTATTAAAATATTTTACTCAATTATATGATTCTTTTATTTTGGTTATGGGTATTTTAAGGAAAATTTTACATTAATATTCTATCAAGAATATGTAATGAAGTTAATTATTTGTACTATTATAAAATAGAAAGAAAATTAAATTACCCCTCAGGATTAAATTCTAAATTTGAGTAATTTGAGTATAGTAAAAGGATTAAATTAAAAAATTTAACATCATTATATCTTAAAAATTTTAAATTTAAAGACTAAATTAGAAAAATTGTCAAAATTAATATAGATAAAAAGAAATTTCTGAAGTTATCGAGTATTAATGTTGCTTTATATTTATTTATAAATTATAATAATAATATCAAATATATGATTTTTTTTTAATAATTTTATAATTTTTTATAATTTATTCAGAGTTTACAACTTTCTTGCAACAATCTCCCTTAGTCCAAAAGGAATATCCAAAAGCAAATGTAAAGCAAAGCATCTGTCTTTTTCTCACCCAATTTTCTTCGTAAACAAACAGAAAATATATTACATAATCCCGGAGTCTACCTTGGGGCCATCTCTGTACCAGCAACCATAAACCCTTCAAACAACACAACC
The DNA here is from genome assembly GCA_025506655.1 of Gossypium rotundifolium. Lineage (NCBI taxonomy): Eukaryota > Viridiplantae > Streptophyta > Magnoliopsida > Malvales > Malvaceae > Gossypium > Gossypium rotundifolium. Next base: position 25,003,018 of record CP106728.1, read on the forward strand.
CAAAATCTTCCTCGATTGATCAATAATGAACGACGAGTAAACTTTCCTTTTCATCACCTTTCCTTTTCATTATTTCATCGTAAACTTCCATTTTTTTAATCCTTTTTAGGAACTTCAACACTGTAAATTCATTTGTTTTCCAGGTCCAACCAGCACCACCACCACAGGGACCACCGAAACAACGACGGTAACCCGGCGGTCCAGTCCAGAAGACTAACGTCCACGCCCTCTTCTTCATCATCATCCAAAACAAGCGTCCACGTTACAGCCTTAGACGGTCTAGTCAATGTCAATTCCCTCTTCACCGTAGCTGTCTTCGTCGGCCTTTCTTTGACAACCCCAGGTCAACACAGTCTCGAGAACCGAGTACCATGCGACGCCGGCGCCGATGTCGCGAAAAAGCTCTTGGTCTTCGAAGTCGTCTCTTTCAGCTTCTTCCTTTTCTCGTCGTTGGTGGCGCAAGGACTGAAACTGGCCATCAATTTGTTGAACAGTAAAGACGTCGACGAAGCGTTCAGGGCGCACATTAACCTTAAAGTTTTGAGGTTCGGGATGATGGGCTCCGCTGTCGGGTCCGTCATGGGGTCTTTGTTTTTGATGCTGTCGATGGTGAATGTGATTGAGATACGGTTGGGGATGTTGTCTTGTGGGAGCAAATCTTCGGTTCATGCGGCGGCGGCGCTGGTTGTGCTGGTTTCTTCGGCTCTGTTGGTTTATATTTCCACGGCGGTTTACGCTTTCTTGCATTGAAATAATCGAAAAAGGTTGCCAATGTTTAAGGGTTAATTTCACAATCAGTCCTTAAACTATGATTGGGATTTTAAATTGAGATTAAACTTTAAAATGTTTTAGCGAATTTTTAAAATAATATAATCATATCAATGATGTCATTCTATATTAAATATTTGATGGAATAATATTTAAAATATATAAATCTATTTTTCTACCAGAAAACTTTATAGGTTTAGGTTGTAAAAAATTTCAAACTTCTTCAAAAAAAAAATAATAATTAAGTCTCTATTTTTTTACTTGAGTATTTAAATTTTAAAATACATGAAAAGGGTTTTCAAACTTTTTAAAAAAGTAATTAAGCTTTTGATTTTTTTTCATGTACTTGAAGTGTCAAAATACATCTAAAAGGTGTCAAAATACATCTAAAAGGTTATTTGATGTTAAAGTTAATTATTTTTAATTTTTTCAGTTAATGCCACCACGTCACAATTATGGCGTGACATGTGGCAAAAATGATAAAAATAAAATCAACAAAAGTTATAAAATTGCTAAATTTTATTAAAATTTTAAAAATTATAAAAATTGTAAAAGATTTACAAAAAATATTTAAATCTTATAAAATTCATTAAATTTTTAAATAAATATATAAAATAGAAAAAATTATAAAATTTTATAAAGTCGTAAGAAAATTATAAAAATATAAAGAAATATAAAATTAGTAAAAATTTAAACAAATTATCGTACTAAAAAAGTATTTTATAAATTTTCTATTTTTTATTAATTTTATTTTTTATTATTTTCACAACAAATCATCTTGTAAAAACTTAGGGTTCGTTTACTTTAAGGGTCAACAGTTAAAGTTAATGCTCAAAGGGTATTTTTATATACTTTTATAATTTTTAAATTATTTTTGTAAAATTTTACATTTTTATAATTTTTACGATATTTATTATTTTTATAATTTTTAATAATTTTTAATTTTTATATTTTATTAAAATTTAATAATTTTATAACTTTAGTAATTTTTATTTTTATAATTTTTGCCATGTGTCACGCCGTGGTTATGACATTGGTGCCTTTAATTGAAAAAATTAAGAGTAGTTAACTTTAACAGTTAACCATTAAAGTTAACAATTAAAGTTTTTTTATACATTTTGACAATTCAAATGCTCAATTGAGTAAAAAAAAAAAGCAAAACTTGATTGTTTCTTCTTTTTTTTTTTTTGAAAATTTTGAGTGCCTTTTTATAGGTTTTGAAAGTTCAAGTACCCAATTGAATATAAAAAATAGAAACTTAATTACTTTTTTAAAAGTTTGAGAATTTTTATACCCTTAAATCAATAATATATATCTATTTTAAAAAAACAAATGGATCAAATTTTAAACATGTGAATTTGTCACGTAAATAACTTGTTAATTTTTTAATATGTTAGAATCAAATTGTTCATATAGAAAATACAAAATATTTAAAATTTGATCAGCATGTTTAAATAGTTCCATATCAAATTTGACTTGGCATCCAACTTATAAGCTTATGTTTAGGCTAAATAAAAGATTTGATTGATATGATATTAGTACTTCAAGAATCTCTATTTTTTTTTCAAGTTACAATTTACAATTATAAAAATAATTACTATTAAAATCAATTATTATAAATTTTAAATTAAATAAGTTACGAACTCAAATTAACTTACGCGCATCTAATTTACATAGGTATGACTTCGAACTTGAACGCTTATAATCTCAAAGCTTGAAAAGGATCATTTTATTAGAGATAATATTTTATATACTATCGGTGCATGAACCTCATGCACCATCAATATCTACAAATTATTACATCATTAATGAGAAAAATATTTAAAATTTTAAAGACTTTTTAATAAGTAGTTAAAATTTTAATTAAGCATAATTATAACTACCTTTTATAATTTTCTCTTATTCCTCCTAATGCATTAACATAAAAAGAAAATAATATCAACATTAGAAGTCTCTTTTCAAACTTGATAATGTCAAAAGCCTACAAATATATATATATATATATATATATAAAACACATTTTGACATGAAAAAAATTAACTCAAGTATGATACACTTGAAAATGCCATAATATCTTTTATTAAATACTTTTAAGTGTACAATTTCCTTTACAGTCAAATTACTCTTAAAAAAATTACTTTTACAATGATACAAGATTTTCAGGGCAACAACTTTGTGTGTTACTTTCCTGCCCATAAAATTTTCTTGCCAACCAAACAAAATCTCTGATCTACCATTTGTCATTGATGGTTGATTCACCAAATTTTATGGAGTTTGCATGGTTACCTAAATGAATGTCCAATTAAAGCAATGATTAACATAATGAATACCGTTTTACTCAAACCGGAATCCAATGTTGCACCGGAAAAATTAACTCTCTGAGCCTGATCCCTGCAGAACATAGAAAAGTAGAGAGATTAAAGGCAATTCAAGGAAATATATATATAGCTGCATTGCTTTGATATCTTACTTCTGTAATGACGACAGGATACCGCAGTATATAGAATTTTCCGGCAACAGAACCTCAGATTGGTCAACCTCGGGATTTACAACGCTTACATAGGTTTCTTGTCCTAGATACCATGAATCGAGATTTTGAGCTCGGAGATTCCAAATGCCCGCATTGTCGAGAGAAACTAGAATTGCCGTCCAGGCTCCAGGAAAGACCTGCAACCGGGTATCATGTTAGAAGCTGTTGTTCATACATGAGATTTTGAAGTAACAGTACCATAGTGGCTCTTGTCTTGGGGGTTGGATTATATTTTGTGCCCTCTACTTAAAATATAGATAAATTAATCATTGTACGTTAGAATAAAGCCACGCGTAACTGTCTAGTTACTCCGTCCGGCCAATTTTTAGCCGTAAAAATGTATGAAATTTTTAATAAAAAAGATACGTTTGCTCTTTTTATTTTTTAGTAAAAGGGGCAAAATGCAATATGACTTCTAGTACATGAGACTCCATAATACTTTTACCGAGATCTTAAACATATAAGTTCCATCAAGTTTGGAACAGCTTCGTACAAAAGCATTTGCAAATGAGATCACGAGGCAGGGATATATACCTGTGTGGTAGAACGTGCAACGCCGTCCCATTTGTTGTATCGTGCTTGGCTGTTCTCCGTCCACACTCCAAAATCCATACTATAAGAAGTGATGGAAAATTGTCAAGTTCATGTATCCCGCATCCATTGATAAAGAAAGTAAGGTATTGAAAGCTAAAAGCTTACCCGACAACAAAGAACGCGTAGCCATCCAGATGGTAGCTTTGAACTGTGGTGTCATTATTCTGAAAGATTATTTCCATAAAACCTTTAAAAGTGCCATTAATCACAGATGTATCAAGTTTGGGCGGTCTGTTCATCAGTTTATTCGGAAAATCAAGTTTGTAGACTCCGGAATCTTGAACTGCTGAGCAAGCTTTAAAGGTGTTGAAGGTGGTAAATACGAAATACCATTAAGGGTTGTACGCTGTTTTCCATCTATAAGCTCCACAGGCCTGTTGAGGATCACATACACATCTGTCACGGTAATATCGCCATACTTGAAGGATCCTTGTGGGTTTGGACGAGCAGCACCAGCCGAGATGTTCCACCTATAAATGCACTGAACGGTTTACATGAAAACCGTACAATCCTTATAGCAGCTAAAATAAAAAGATACAAAAACAAACTGTAACCTTATTGATCGTGCTTGATTCATCGAGAAATATGCGTCATAATCATTAAGACTAGGAAGAGGACCCGAAGCAGGTTCCTGAGAGTTAGAGTAGTGCAAGATAGCAACTCCATTAACTTTGGACCAGTCGGATGAATTAACAAACCGAGGACTGGCTACGATGTAATAATCAGAGCTAGCGTTCTGATCCATGGTAACCAAGAACGAGTACGATTGACCCACATGAATATCCATATTCGAGTAGTTTTGCTGAACCGTGTACGATCCTTCAGTCTCGACGAGAAGTAGGTTATGGTTTTGAATTCTGAAATTCAAGCTAGTTGAAATTCCGACATTGTGGACCCTAAAGCGGTACGTTTTTCCTGTTTCAGATTAAATATAAAAGATCTAACTATTACCGTAGGCACCACGAAAACAAAACCGATGGTCTAACTGCAACAAACTGAGCATTTATGTACCTGGTTCGACATTTATGATCTGGTAAACAATCCCGTCTTTAACAAGCGTCGGATCATAACGATATGGACCATATCCATTAATAAGAATACCATCCGGAACACCAAGGTCAACTCCATTCTCAACATCTTTCCTTAATCCCTGTTTTTCCACACAAGAAACAATTTAGAACCCGATTAGCTGACAGACCCTAGAAGCATTGACAAAAGAATAAATAAATTATTTGCCGACCTTATGACTCTTAGTATACCAGTCACTAATAAAGATATTAATATCACCATCAGGCATCCCAAAGGGTAACGGAATGACTGCTCGGTTGTTTATGATTATTCCTCCATAGCCGCCTGCAGCTCTTTGGAAGTTTAAAGAAGGGAAGTAAAAGAAACTCCCTATCTGATCTTTGACTTGAAACTCGTACGTCCAGTTCCAACCGGCAGGAATCGGACAATTAGTCCCAGAAACGCCATCTTGCCAAGAGTTTTTCCTATGTTGTATACCATTCCTACATTACAATAAACAAGTTACAGATATTCAGACTGATATTACCCTTTTCGATATTGATCTCTTTTATTCAATCCTTCATACCATGTAAACAGAAGTGGCTCGTCAAGATCGTTCTTCACATTGACAACTACGTTCCAGTTTGTAGTGACGTTGAGGATCGGACCAGGAAACTGTCTATTGATCCCAATCACCTGGAATAATGGCATTTTATATATAGGTCATAACTCATGACATGATTCGAGGTCCTGAACAGGCAAGACTCAGAAGACTAACAAGCCGGTTCTGACAATAACTATCGAGAACTGAGATTTCTTTCACCGTATAGGGCCGGTTATATCAAAGATTAGAAGCAGAAAAGTGTTGACAAGTTCAAATGTATGATTATGGCAAAATGCCATGCATTTGAAAACCAAAGTATTAGAAACAAAAAGGTGAAATACACAATATCAACCTCCATATTTACTTGGTCAAGTATCATAGAGGCCCTTATATTAAGAGTTGGATTGCATTTTGCCCCCTCAACTAAAAAAATGGGCAATTTAATCACTGTACATTAGATCAAAAAGCAAACTGATCATTCTGTTAAAAATTTCATCCAATTCTATTGTTAAAAATTAGTCCATGTATGTCAGAATGAGACACATGTGTAACTGTTTGGTTATTTTGTCCAATTTTTAAAAGTGAAAATGGATGAAATTTTTAACAAAAATGACCAGTTTGCTTTTTAATCTAATGTATAGGGATTAATTTATCCATTTTTTAAGTAAAGGAGACAAAATGCAACCTGACTCTTGGTACATGAGTCTCCATGATACTTTTACCTATTTACAGCTATCAATTTGGGAGATAAAAATTAGAATCAACATACTAAACATTCTTAAAAAATGATTTTTTTTTATTAAGAAAAATTGCATATAAAGTCCAGCAACTCTTACCAAAATTAAATAACTCGATAGTAATAACTTGTAAGTACTCCACTAAGAGGTAAATTTACCATGAAGGCCCTTGTACTAGGAATTAGATTACATTTGCCTCCTCTAATAAAAAAAAATGGACAAATTAATATCTGTACATTAGATCAAAGAGCAAACTAATCCTTTTTATTAAAATTTTTATCCATTTCTAATGTTAAAAACTAAAGTGACTAATAAAATAACTAGAAAGTTAACATGACATGCTCTGTGTACCCCATGTTGATATACAAGGACTAGTTATTAAGAGTAAAAATAGATGAAATTTTTAACAGAATGGTCAGCTTGTTCTTTGATCTATGGGAACTAATTTGATATTTTTTTTAGTACAAGGAGCAAAATACAATCAGCCTTCCAGAACAAGAACTTCCATGATACTTTTACCTCTGCTAAAGCCACTAATGATATTTATTCATCTAATGTCAGTAAATTGGCATAATTGGTGTAGACAAAAGCTACCATTAATGGAATCCAATTGCCTTTTTAAAGACTTCCAAAACAATTATTCGGCATTATCTAAAATTTGATTCTAGAGATGATTTTCTTGCTATATTTTAACCATATACCCAATAATTTCACTCCTAAAAATTAACACTAAATCCAAAACTAATTAAAGAAAAAAAATCACACTGTAACTTATTCATTAAGCAGAGAAAAACTGGAATCTGCAGACAATTCAACATACATTTTTTTCATCCAAAACCTTAAACACCGATTAAGCTAAACATAATTCCCACAAAGGCCAATTGTTTTAAACGAGTACCCAAATTCAATTCAAAAAGCAAAATCAAAGCTGCAAAAGAAGAGAAAAGAACCTGTTGTTTATCACCAAGAGGAGAAGCTGTGATATAAGAAACAGTCCAATCATAGAACACATAAGGGTCACCTGCAAAAGAACTCACCACAAACAAGAAGAAGAAGAAAGAAACCTGTAAATATGGTGACCCAGATACCATTAGATCTCTCTATTTGCACCCCCCAAAAAAAGAGCTTTTTAGGGTATATCTTATCTTCTTTGCTATAAAGACAAAGAAAAAACAATGGGTTTTTTTTTCTAGGAAACGGTGAGCTGTAGTAAGGGTTAACCGAGTTATTCAGTGAGTTCGAGGGTGCTGATTTTGAGTCACATGGGAAAGTGGCACTGGCAAAGAGGCCATCTTTAAGGCGCCAATTTGTTTTATTTTTCTGGCTTTGGGTCCCATTGTTTTTTCTTCTTTTTTCCTTTACAAACTGACCCACCATGAATTTAAGCAATGGAGTATACAAATTATGAAGCTTTGATTAATGTTTCAATTATGGAGTAATTTCGAGATGTGGGTCAATAAAGTGACAAAAATAAAAGGGATTTTGATGCTAAATTCTTTTTACCGACAAATTTTGGAGCTTTCTTTTCAATGGCAACATGCATGGGTAAAATAGTGGTTTAATTATTAATAGATTTTTATAAAAAATTATAAAATAAATCATTTAATTATTTAATTTTATTTTTATCATCAGTTAGTTAACAGTGATAATATTCAAAATTGACATAATAATAACTTTATTCCTTAATATTTATAAAATTAATCATGACTCTAAAAATTTAACCCAATTTTTTTCGTTTTTACAATTTTTCTTTTAGGTGATAAATTTAAATTTTAGTTTTTTAGGTGTTAGGGTGAAATAAAATTGTAAAAAAAATTTAATTATACAATATGCAAATATTAAAGGTTAAATTTATTATTATATTTATTTTAAAGACAATCACAGCTAGTTAACTAGTGATAAAAAGAAATAATTAAATAATTATTTTATAATTTTAATTATTGAATAATAAAAAGTAAATTTATTAACAGCGTAATCTATGTTTTTGCGTTCACATAAATGAGATATGCGAATCTAGATTCCAGTTGCCAACAATAATTCAAAGTATCTTGTCATCTTCTTTATAGTTTTGAATCTATTGGTATTAAGTGGGTTTTTACCAAAATATTACAAAAAAAATAAAAAAACTAAATTGGGTGCACTTTTTAAAAATGACGAGAATGTACAAAGGGTGGTCACGCTTTGTGGCGTAGCGGCACTACCCCTGCACACCTACTAAATATAAAAAACTCAAAATAAAAAAACGAAAAAGGAAAAAAAGGAATGATGAAATGCCTCACTAACAAAGCAAGACTAATGGTGCCTCTGGCGAGGCGGCACTAATAAAGCCAATGCAAAGCGTCACTAGCTTTCCCGCTTTAAGCTCCCATTTTCACTCTGGCTTTTTTATCAAAAGTTTAGAATGAGTTGAAAAAGAAGAAGAAGAAGAAGAAGAAGAAGAAGAAGAAGAAGAAGAAGAAAGAAAGAGAAAGGAGGAGAAAGAAAGAAGAAAAATAACAGTATGTATAATTTTTTTAATAAGGAAGATATTATTGTTGTTATATGATATATATTGATTTTATTTTTATTTTTGTTGTTAGTTTAGTTTATAACTATTGTAAATTAGGACTAGGTTAATAATATAGTTAGTTAGTTATTATTATTTTTAGTTAGAAGAGAAACCCTAAAATGATATTTTAGTAGTTAGTATATTGTTAGTAGATTAATATGTTAGTGAAAATCCTAAAACCCAAAAATAATAGAATGAAAAAAATAGCATATTGAAACATTATGTTTTTTATTTAAGAATAGTAAATCTTGGTCGAAATTATTCTAAGCAATTTTGTTTATTTTTTAATGATTGAATATTAAAGATGGATGATCAGGTTTTTAGATGTGTTTATTTCGATTTTAATCATCTTGACAATGTATTGTTGGATGCATATTTGAATGTCAAGCAACAAATAGCAATGAGATTTAAGAGAAATATCTCGTTGGATGATATGAAGCGAAGGATAAACGCAAAAATTGTTAGGACGTGGGAGAACGATCTCAAGAATTTTCTACAAGTTTCCAATTTGGCAGATCCGATCAAATTCACGAAATGGAACTTGTAGACAACGAAGACGTTGAGACAATGATCGCTATTCTTGTGGGAATGGGTAATGTAAATGCACCGATTCACTTATTTGCTAAGTTTACGGTATTGGTATCGAGGCAAATGAAGACAAAGAATGCATATGGTGAAGAACATGGAGTGAAGAACTGTGCATGGTGCCTCCAATATCATATGTTGATGCCGATTCGAATATCGTGGGATCGATATCAATCTTAATATTACACCGATATTGATGTGGTTGGTGATGATGGACACGACGGTAGTGATCATTGTGAGGAAGAGGTCGATAGTGACAATGATCTCGATATGGATGATATACCTGATGATATTGACGATGAAGACGTGAACGATGATGGAAACAGATGCGCCTTCTGATTCGGGAACCGATGGGATGTATTATGATACACAATAATGTTGGGCCACACATGTCACCATAGACCCCACGACACGGTAGCGTAAATGAAGTTCCCAGTACCCTAAAATATATCCCGCTTTGGTGGCCGTAAATTTCGAGCATGAGTTATTCGTAGGCCAGAGATTCGAAAGTAAAGAAGAGTGCGTATCTGCTATTAAACGGTATAGCATGGATATATCAGCGGATTACAAAGTCGTAGTGTCCAAACCGACGGTTTATATTGGGGAGTGTTAGAAAGGAAGGTTTCGCAATTGGCGTAATGAAATGCATTCATACAAAATTCACATATGTGGAGATACGAAAATTGGTTGGACCGCATACATGCAGATCGACATGTATGATAGAAGATCATAAAAAACTTGATTCGAAAACCATCTGTACGTGTATCCTTCTAATGGTGAAGGACATGCCAACCATTAAAGTTTCGATACTGATTGTTGAAATACAAGCACGATTTCAGTATCGAGTATCGTATCGAAAAGCGTGGATAGCTAAACGATGGCAATGGAGCAATTGTATGGAGATTACGGCTCATCGTACAACGAGTTGCAAGGATGGATAGTCATGAGAGAGTACATACCGAGAAGCGAGTGGTTGAGTTACGAACCGACCTTATTACGGCCAGATGACCAATTACGCCGGGGAAAAGAATTTTTCATCGGATGTTCGGACGTTGATCCATGTGTGCGGTATTTCCACACCGCAAGCCGCTTGTGCAGTGGATGGGACATGGCTATACTGAAAAATATACACGATCTTACTTATTACAGCTTGCTCAAGACGACAATAGAACGCGTGCTCCCAATAGCGTTTGCCATAGTAGATAAGGAGAATATGGAATCTTGGGAATTCTTCCTTACCAACATGCGGAGGTATGTTATTAGCAACGATAATATTTGCATCATCTCCGATAGAGCGAAAGGATTAATTGCCGCAATTAGGCGTTCCGGTGTGCCATGAAGATCCATTTACTGCATTCGTCACATTGCGACTAACTTCCTTCGAGAGTATAAGAATGCAGATTGGAAGAGACAACTGGTGAAAATGGGTAAAAGATAACCTTAAATTTTCAATATAAGTTTAAAGTTTTTATGTTATCTAGTTACCATAACTTATCTTTTATTAAACATATACAGCGTACGAGTTAGAGCCACATATTTTTCAGCTAAAAATGACTCGACTTGAGAGTGACATGGAAGGTCAAACGAACAAATCTTTTCGAGAGTGGTTGGGTACAATGGAGCCGTGGCAATGGGCTCAAAGTTTTGACGAGGTCTTTCGTTATGGACAAATGACCACGAACTTGGTGGAAGGGGTCAATGCTGTGTTGTTAAAAACACGACATCTTCCGATTTCATCTATCTTCTCGGCCACATTCTACAGATTGGCGACCTTGATGCCAAGAATGGGTGAACAGCAAGTCAACCAGATGAATGCGGGACACGTGTTTGTGGAAGATGTCAGGGATGCATTGATTGCAAACTGCTGGACTGCGAGGTCGATGACTGTAGAAATATACTCATGACGTATGAAAACTTTTCAAGTTACGGAGTCTATCGGTCGTCGACCCGGTTTGCCACCTAGGTCTTATGGAGTCGATCTTCGGAACAGACAGTGCGAATGCATGAGGTTCCAAACACTTTATTATCCGTGCGCACATGTCGTGGCAGCGTGTGCTAAAGCGAACCTTAATGTCAAACAATTTGTGAATGATGTGTACACACTCGAGCGTATGTTGCGTGTTTGGGAAAATGAGTTCCCTGTCCTGCCTGACCTGTCTATATAGGAGGTGCCTCGGACGACTTTTGAGCTTGTCCCGGACAAAGCGCTACGTAGGAATCCGAGAGGTTGTCCGCAATCATCTAGAATCAGTAATGAAATGGACCTTAGGGAGAAATCCGACGATAGGCGCTGTGGAATATGCAGGTTAGGTGGTCATAATCGAAATAAATGCCCGCAACGAAACTATCATGTTGGCCAATCGTCACGAGAGAGTGGGAATTGACATTATTCAGAAATACATGTTTTGTATTCATATCTTTGGTGATTGGTATTAATTTGGGTTAAATTGAATAAAAAACTAGATAAATTTAGTAACTTAAATCGAAAAAATTACATTTATGGATTTAAATTGAATATGGATTTGTATGGATTTATATTTTGTGCCAAAATCAATTTATACTTTTTCTAGTCGTTCCACCTGTACAAATCATGCAAGAATATCATCTAAATAATCACATATTCAATTTAACAATATGCAAGAATTGATATTACATGAACATGTAATATTTTCGCCTAGCTATTAATAACATATATACATGAACATGAATCAAACTTAAAGATTCCATCGCATGGTCAAATATTGTTACGAAATTTTAAATCTCAAAATAATCAAGTTAATTGTATACAAATAATGTACAAACATTGTAATATTTACAAAAACAAAATAGAGGAAAATCAAAACCGCAAGAAACACCTAAAATTGATGGTTCGATGGTGTGGTCCTAGGTGTATACTTCTGCGGTGGTCGACGATCGCGTCGTGGGGGTCCAGGTAGGGGTGTGCTAAACATGGTCGAAAAATCCTGTGGCTCAAACGGCGCAGATGCACTCGAGCCAGAAGGAGTGCCCTGATGCACTGGATATGACCCAGAAGGAGTGCCCTGATGCAGTGAATACGAGCCGGGAGTGATGTACTGCGGTGTGTACGATCCAAAAATATCAAACTCATACTAGTATCCACCTCATGAGGAGCCCGAGAAGTAGTCATAGCCCGGCACATCTGGATGATACGAATGTGCATCCGAATGTGAATGTGATTGCTCGGGCTCCGGCTGTGGCTCTTGCTCGGGATCCGGTTCAGGATCAGGATCTGCAGCTGCCTCGGCCTCCATATCAGCCGCTGCCTCGTCTGTCCCATCTCGCTACATGTGTTGGGGGACTACAGTCGACTGTCCCCCCAGTATATATGGCTTCCTCATACTAGAGTACCATTGTATGTACTCTAATGAATGTTGAAAATCGGAAGCCATATCCATCCGGGGTATACGGGACATGCGGTTATTCCACACCGCAATAAATTGCCTATGCCTAACCCCCCAATCCAAGGCTTGATTCCATCTCTTATTTTTACCATGAACCGCTCTCACCTGGCATGGCGGATCGGGGATATATTGGACGCAACCAAATTTTCGCAGCATTCGGTCCGCGTGATACCACTCGACTACATGGAAACAAACAATTGGTGCATTTGTGAACCACATGTACGAGTTAATATAAGCGGACGGGGGTATAACGGCTGCAATTTCCGGTCGACGATATGGCGTCCATATAAACTGGACGATTAATAACATTGTCAAAATTTAACACGGTGTGCGTAAGATATACAAACTAATAAGTAACCAATATTGAAATCACTTACCCCTTCCCCAGCGTGTTGCTCAATCATAAGTTGGTATATCGACAAGGTATACGACCTCCGATACCCGGATAAATACTCCACCTACAAAAATAAAATTCAAGTCAAATATAATCAATATAAAGAAATTATCAATTAATAACAAGTTATATTTTATCACCTGTTTACTAGTGGATATACATATGGTTGGTGCGTAACTGATGCCAAGAATGGCATCCGATACAAAGCCCATGACTGCAATAGCGTAAGGCATCCGCCTATGTCTCACGGCCCCGGCTCTGTCGTCCGACAAAGCTCATGGTACAACATCGTAAGAATAGCAGAGCCCCAACTATCTGAAAGCGGTGCCAAAATCACCAATAGCGGTAGGTACCGAATATGAACCGTATTGTTATTTGAATTGGGCATCGATACACCCCTATGATGTGCATAATGTACGCCGAGCAACATCATCAACTTCACCGCAGCGGGCATCAGTGATAACTGTTCATTCTTCGCTCTCGACCATGTAAACTTCAAGCTCGTAAAATTTTTTCGCCATCGCCATACGGGTCCCCTAGTAGGCTTTGACAAAGTGTAAATATGTCGCCTATCGACTTGACGCTCGTGAACGGACTCCGTCAATTGGGAGCCCAAGTCGCAATGCAACATCCTCTAGAGTGATCAGCACTCTCCACACGGAAAATGAAAAGTGTGGGTCTTGGCCAACGCCGACTAGTGCGGATATTAAATCATACCGCAAGTCAAACGTCTGGATCAGTGCAGCTAACCCAAATCTAGCTTGCTCAATATACGGTACCAATCGTTCATCTGGGGGACTTCTTAACCCATTCACGCGGCCCCCTCGCTAGACTAGACGAGTCCCGAAAGTGTTAAATCAGAAAAAATTATTATTATAACATAAATCATTATGCACCTATTTTGTTAATATATCCGACAATTAATAAATAACAATATATTACCAAATCATTAGTCACGTGATATGTGTGGAGCTTTACTAATCAATTGAGCCATTGCCATCTCGGATATTTGATTTCTAACCTACATAAAAATTTAATTTTATATTAAATTACAAAAAATAATATGCCAATAAAAATAATATAACAAAAACATAACATATTTTAATATAAAAATATAACATAATTTAATTTATTATGTACCTATTTTACTTTTTTCTAATATAAATTTAGTAAAAACCACTTATTTAGCCATTTCGTTGTATTATTCTTATTTCCATACTCTATTAGTTGATGTAAATATATAATTTTCGTCTTTTATTATTTTATATTATTTTATTTATTTATTTAGTACTATTTTTTAAAATCTATATATACCTATTGATTATTATTAATAATAACTAAGGTAGGTAAGTAAGTAATACTAGCAATAATAATATTTTTACTAACTAACTATATAAAATAAAATTTTAGTCTATTACTTAATGTAAATATATAATTTTAGTCTTTTATTATTTTATATTATTTATTTAGTACTATACATATATATATTGATTATTAATAACCAAGGTAGGTAGGTAATACTAACAATAATAATAATTTTTACTAACAACAATAATAATACTAACTAACTAAAATAATATTTAAGGTTTTTAACTAGCATTGTTTTTACTTACTACTACCAATATACTAAAATAATAATTAGAGTTCGGTTTTAACTCACTTAATAACTTTTATTACAATTTAACCAACAAAATTATTATTTTAGGGTTTTAACTAACTATCTATACTAAATAACTAACTAATAAATTTATTATTTTAGGTATTTAACTAACTAACTATTATTATAACTAACAATTTATTATTTTAGGATTCTTAACTAACTAACTATAATACAATATAATTAATATTTAAATTTTTAGTAAATCATAATAATAATAAATAACTAACAATTATTATTTTAGAGTTTTAACTAACTAACTAAGTATAATAATAACAAACAACAACTACTAACAATATAATTAATATTTACACTTGTTACTAATCCTAATAATAACTTATACTAATAACTAACTACCTAAATTACCATTTCAAGGTTTTTAACTAACTAATTATAATATTAACTAACAATATTATTTTAATATTTTTAATAAACTAATTATAATAATAACTATTTAATAATACTAATAATTAAAGTACTTTTTAAACTTTTTTAATCTAAACTAACAATAATAATACAACTAACTAACAATAACTACTAAACTAACCTAAACTAAACTAAACTAAACTAACAATAACTAAACTAATCTAAAAATACAACTAACAATAACTAAACTAAACTAAACTAAACTAAACTAATCTAATAATACAACTAACTAACAATAACTACTAATCTAACCTAAACCCTAAACTAAACTAAACTAAACTAATAGTTACTAAACTAACCTAACATTAACTAAACTAAACTAATAATACAACTAACTAACCTAAACTAAACTAACAATAATCAACAAAATAATAATAACAAAATAATCATTCATATTTAAAAAAAATTACATACTTCTATTAATTTTTCCTTCTTTTTTTCTTCTTTCTCCTCCTCCTTTCTCTTCCTTTTTCCGGCGCCGGGTATGCTGCTGCTTCTTCTTCTTCTTCTTCTTCTTCCTCCTTTCCTTTTCACAGTTTGCTTCAACAAATTTTGGAGACCATTATATGGTCCCAAGCCACCCACAACCCGACAACCTCAAGCGGTGCCGCCTCGCCAGAGGCATGTTCTAAGGTAACTGTGGCGGAGGTCGCACTAGTGTATCATTGTTTTTTTCATTTTAGCTTTTTTTTGGTTTTGTTAAAAAATAGGCGACAGAGGGTGGTCGCGCCTCTGCGACAGTGGCACCACCTCGGTGTACCGATTGGTAATTTATGAAAAGTGCACCCCATTTCGATATTTTCTTTTTTTTTGTATTATTTTGTAAAAACCCGATTAAGTTATTCACCAAGTAGCGTTGTTTGTACAATTGAGTGATTTTTTATTTTATTTTTTTAAGTTTCTACTTTTTTCTCTATCACCATGGTTGATTGATCCCGATGGGATTCTTCCAAAAAATTTTCATTGATTCTCAAGGTAAAAAGCTTCTCTTTTAGTCCAAAATTCAATTACATTATACTCAAGGTTATTAAATTATTAATAAGTTTACGTTTTAACCATTCAACTTTAAAAAGTTATAAAATAACTACTTGAATTATTTGAAAGTTTTCATTTAAATTCTTGAACTATCCAAAAACTTTTATTTAAGTTATTGAATTGTTAAGACTTTTTCAAAAAAAAAAAAAAAAAGCTTGGCTAGCAATCTCTAAACGACAATTCGACGATTAATAGAGTGGATCAATACCCATCGACAAGTAGAAGAACGTGTCTTAGATCCAAGTCGATCTGATAACTAGCGTTGGAGACCGAAGAAGAAAGCTATTTGAATTTTGGTTTACATATTTGTAATTTCAAAGTTGTTTCATGAAAAAATTGAATTTTATAAGAAAAAGGGAAGAAGAGTTTTGATTTGAGTGCATAAAGGTCGAAAAAAATAGTAGCGATTTTAACAATCCAATGACTTAAATCAAAACTTTGGAATAGTTCAAGATTATTTTGTAACTTTTTAAATTAAATGGCCAAAATATAAACTTACTAATAAATTAATAACTTGAGAATAACTTACCCATTTTTTTGGGGTTAATTTAATCAAATGTCTTTAAAAATATTTTTCAAATTTTAAAGTAATCTCTAAGCTTAAATGCACATATTATTAAATTAAGTTTCAATATGATTATACATAAATTATTAAAATAAATTCCTTTAAGGAATAACATATATTAGTACCATATTAAAAAGTATAATTTTAGGCACTAATAAAATTTTATCACATCATTAAATTGTACATGAAATTATTATTATACTCCCATCCATATTCAACTTACTCTCTAGCTCTATTTTTTTTAAATAACATAAAACTTTAAATTTTACACGATTCTAGTTACTGAAGATTCAATGCAATATTTTTTCTACTTTTAAAAATATGTATAATATGAAATAGAAAACAATTTGAAATGGAAAAAGAAAAAATCCACTGTCTAAAAACTTTTTAAAAAATTTAGTTGCACAAAAATAAATAAATAATATTAACTTCTGACAAAAAATAAAATGATTAAAATTATTAAAAAATGTTTGTTTATAGTTTAAAAATTAATTATTTTAAGTAATTTAATTAAAATTAAATTAAGTTAAAGAATATAATAGATATAAATAGGTGTATAATAATAATTTCATGCCTTTAGAACTTGATGATGTGATGAAATTTCATTAGTGCCTAAAATTTATACTTTTAGAATAACTCTAGTATAACTTTTTCTCAATAACTTAAGTCCAGGCTTGTTTTTTAATTAACTCAAGTTGGGCCATCAAGCTGTTTCACTGTTTTAAAATTAATAAAATTTTATAAAAAATTTAAATTTAAAAAAATTCTATTAAATTGAATTTCAGTCGAATATATTTGAAACATAAAAAAATTTTAATTCAAATTCCACACAAATCAAATTGACCAGATCTATAGGCATATCTAGTAAGATCCCTTAGGCTTAAGTGAGGCCTACTCAAATGGCATTTTCAACTAAGCCAATGGACCATCACTATTTCGCCCCTACATTACCCCCACTTTCTATCGGTACTATGTAGATTCTATCTTTGCTAATTGACCCACACTTTGAAATCGACACCACCAAAATGTTTGGCTTGCTTTTCATTTTCTGTAAAAAATAATTATTCTGCAGATTTAATAAATTAATTTTCTTAACGTTCGTTATAATTGTAGTTAGAATGAAAATAAATAGCGTAAAAAATAAGAGAAAAAAATAATTGACACAATTAATCTTTATTAATGCAGTTCAGACACAACGGTCTTACGTCTGTAGAGTCTCGCCCAGTGAATGATTTTATTCAACAATCATTTAGATCACTTATTAACTTAAGCCCAAGCTACACTTACACAAAGAAGTAATTATAGCCCTAATACCAATCTCAATTATTACAAATCACTCACCCAACTACGCACAAAGACACTTTAAAACTTCTCTTAATGTGTAGCACAAAATAGTCATTTATATGCCTGTTCAAGTGGTCAAGCAACAATATTTTGATAGGCTTACTCCTATTTAAAAAGATGAAATTATCCTGAGTATTTATCATATAAAAATCTTCATAAATCAGTCTTCCAACTCTCCAAAACTCTGTTAAATAAATATGATATTTATCTCTAAAAATTAGCATATTAATAATAAAACTTTCATGCTTATCCAATCACCTCAAGTAATTCGGTTGGGAGTCTTAGTGCCCTAGTCAACCCATGCTTCTAATTTTGTCAAATATGTCACATTCAAGTGGACTGAACTCAACACAAACGAAACTTATTCAAGGCCCAAGTTGATAACCCAAGTAGAGAAACAGTTTTGTTATAACAAGATATAAAACAAGCAACAACTTTCCCAATAATCTCCCATTGGCATTTTTGACAAAACCATGTGGCAAATGATTAGCCCACAATCCAAACAAGCCACATAGCAAGGGAATTAAAATATGTCTCCCTTAAGAGGTAGAATCACGCTTGATCACACACTCCCTTATCATTATGCTTGTTCATCTAATCATCAATTAAGCATGCACCAATATCATAAATATGCAAGAAAATAATCATATTTAAATAATAATAAAAAAAAGATCATCTCGCTTTGACAAAGTGAAATGTAGCAACCATAACCAAGAACAAAGCATTTCATTTGTTGCTACTATATTCTCCCCTTTTGGAAAATATGCCAAAAGTGTAGCGAAAAGTAAAATCAAAGTAGACAAAATCACCAAATCAAGATCATTACTCCCCATTTACTTTATTCATCCCCGTCAACTTCCATCATGTTGTTTAGGGATGAGATCGAAATGCTACATTATCAACAAGAGAAGTTGTAGCTTATGGAACAATAATAGTTTTTTCCACGAAACCTAGATGGCGTTTCTTCAATCCTTGAAAAATATTTAACATCGTCATCATGAGTTGACCTCATGTTTCACACGAGCATCAATCAAATATTGATCTTCATTACACAAATGTTCTCTTAGGGGTCTCAGTGTCACGATATCACTTGAGTTTACCTCAATTTTCTTCACTTCAACACCTTTAGGGGTATCACAACTTCTATGGCCCTAGTGTCACGATACCCACTTTGAATGTGATTTCCTTGAGCTCAAGCCATTATCGACTTCCTACACCAACTCAATCATATTATTAGGTCCCTATTGTGCCATTTGGCCAATTTGGGTTTCAAAAGGCCATAAAACTAATAAAACTCATTTATTAATAACAAAAGACAAAAATTGAAAAAAGAAAAGAAAAGACACTTAAATTCTCGAGAATAAGCTCCTTTAGTGTAATGAAGAGCCTAATTTGATGTATTAAATTACGAGAAATCATAGAGCAACTACGATCAAATTATATTCGATTTAAAATTATTAAACATTCAAATATAAGTAAAACATGTGTATAATACAATACATAATCATTTTTGGGCTTTATACGAGCTTACAAAAGCTCTATTGTTAACCCGAGGTCGAATTAGGACCAAATTGTAAAGATTACAAAACTTGAGTTAACGTGTAACTTCGGGATTTCCTCGTCGCAACGTGACTTTCTTTCTGAGTTCGTCGTGATGTTGAGGTTGTACTGTCACCGCGAAAGCCCTGAGCTTATTCTCGTTACAACATTGGGGATAAGTCATCGCAACATGACCCTTATTATCCACAACTTTCAACTTGGTACCTAAATGAACCTTACCAAAAGCTTTATCAACCTTATAACCACTAATCTTAGGTCCCATTTTAGCCATTCACCATAAAAGCAAAGTTAATATATAATGTTTAATCATTAATACATCTTATAAGCATGAAGATTAATGGATTCATTTGATCACAATATATATATACAACATTGACTACTTGAGACATTTAACAAATGTTTCTAGGTACATGCCACAAACTAAAACGAAAACGAACTATACAAACTTTGCTGAGTCGAAATTGGCGATATGGATGTTGACTTCAATTCTCTAGGCTTTGAGGGATACCAGAACCTATGCATGAAAAAAAAATCGTACATTAAGTGTAACACCTCTCGACTGACCCTACCGCTGGATCCAAGCTACAAAATACTACATTCATTGCTAGAGAAACTACAGTCAAATCACAAAAAAATAATCATTTAGACATGCAATTAAATGTCAAACACATTCATTTCAAGTTAAACAATCAATTTCAAGTCTTACTCGGGCTTACGAAAGCCCTTTTGCCAACCCGAGCATGAAATAAGACCAAAATGAAAAGTTATTAAAGTTTAGGACCGATGTCGTGACATCATCTATTCCATGTCATGAGGTCACCTATAACACCCCGTTAACTGACTCGATCATCGAGTCCAAGTTACAGGGTGCCACATTCGTTATCGAAGCAATTATGGTAAAATTTCATTCATTTACAATCGTTTTAGGTGGAGTTTGGATAGGCGATTGGGTGTGATGCAATGTGTTTAGTTTACTTTTTGTCTCACACTACAGTGTTGTTACAGTATCTAATCTCACAGCCACCACTATTTTTACACTAACCGTAGGTAAATGCACTGCCCATCCAAACTAAGCCTTAAACAATCAAATGTACTAATACAAGTGTATAAAATGAGTCATAATCATTTTCGAATCTTGTATGAGTTTACGAAAACTCTTTTGCTAACCCAAAATCAAAATAAAACCAAATTTTGAAAATTTTGGGTTGACGTTGCAACGCCGAGTATTCTTTATCATAACGCAATTCACTATCTTGTCACGTCCCAACATCGAAGTCCATCATCGCAACGTGACTGTAACACCCCTAACCCATATCCGTCGTCAAAATAGGGTTACGAAGCATTATTAGAGTTTACAGAACAAATATAGTTAATTCATATCGTTTACTATTCATATCCAAAATCAATCATATTATCCTTTAAATGGGCCCTCGAGGCCCAAAATATGCATTTAAAACAAGTGGGGACTAAATTGAGAACTCAGAGAATTTTTCGCAAAATCTTTAAAATTTTCCAAGGTGCAAGGGATACACGCCTGTGTGGCTAGGCCGTGTGTCTCACACGGTCAAGAAACACGCCCATGTCTCAGGCCATGTGGACATTCGAAATAGGGACACACGGCTGTGTCCCAACCCGTGTCCCAATTAAGGTAGTTAATGACTTGGGTCACACGGCCAAGCCACACGTCCGTGTGCTAGGCCATGTGAACATTTTAAATTACATTAATTAGGTGCAGGGGCCACACGGCCAAGTCACACGCCCGTGTGCCACACATGGCTGAGACACAATCCCGTGTCTCTACCCGTGTGAAAATACCTGAGCATTCTGTTTTGCAATTTTAAAGAAGTAAGGGACACATGGTCAAACCACACGCCCGTGCGCATGGTCGCGTGTCACACACGGCTGAGACACATGCCCATGTCTCTGCCTGTATAGACAAAATAAGGCCATTCCAAGGCCATATTTCTCACTCAATTTGTCTTCCACCTACATCAACACTTTAATACTTTCACCAACCAATTCAAGACATTCGAATCAAGCCAAAATCATGCCTTAAACATGACATGTTACCACACACAACCAATGTGCTCTTAGGCACCTCAAATAACAATTTATTTTCATGTCTACCTAATGTTCAAATTAACCTAATAACCAAATGCATCTATGCATGATTAACCTCAATACTTCTAACATGATAAATCCACTTATATATATATATATTAAAACATACTAACATAAGCCATTCAAATGGCTATTATCAACCAAACATTTACATGCCAACTTCGGCTTAATAACTTATACATGCCATTATAACCAAAATTTGTTTATCATTTATACCGAAGTGAGCCGATGGATAGTGTGATGTAGCTCCGACCAGCTCCTAACCTTTACGAGCTTTCGAATACTATAAAAAAGAAGAAATAAACAAGGTAAGCATTTAATGCTTAGTAAGTTCATATAAAATGAAACTTAACTTACCATTTAATCACATTAAAGGTAATCAAATAAAACATATTCCAAATAGCATGGCCAAAAGCCTAACACATATCCTCAAAAATCATGTTAGTCAAGTAAACACCAAGAAATATATGACCTCATCAATATTCAGTTTCCACATACATGTATTTATCACTTCTAGTGTTCATAAACATGTACATATCATATCTTTGTATTTCAAGTATTTATCATAGTAATTCATCTTGAATTCATATCATCCCACATCAGAACTTTACCTATTGAATCATTTAAAATATTGATGGATACAATGGTAGTACACATGAAGTGTACGAAACTGAAATCCGTCAATTCATATTCAGAGGTACTCATTTGAGCACATAATCGGGAAGTCCTTTCTCGAGCCATATAATAGGAATCTCATATGAGTTGTATATCAGGAAACTTATCCGAGCTATATAATGGGAAGCTCATAAAAGCCATAATCGGGAAGCTCATGTGAGCCAATAACGGGTAGCTCCGAAGAGCCATTAATCAGGAGCTCCGGATAGCCATATATCGGGAAGTTCAAGCGAGCCAATATTGGGAAGCTCCGAAAAGGCATTTATCAAGAAGCTCACGAAAAGCCTTTAATTGGAAAGCTCACGAAGAGCCATATAACGAGACGCTTATAAGAGTTGAAGTGTGCCAACAACATATGCAGGATCATTATAAATCGGGATGCTCCGAAGAGCTATTAACAGGAAGCTTGCAAGAACCATATAACGGGAAGCTCGAGAGGACTAGTAATGGAGACGCTCTTTCGAGCTGTGGTGTGTCTGCAACATATACTGGACCACAACCAATTCGGGAACCTTGTATCCGTCGAATCTCACTTATCCAAATGGGACTTATTATTTATCGGGCATTATCGGATATGTGATCAATTTCATACATATGGCATTTATACAATTCACATATACAACATTCACTACACCAAAATAGACTTTTAGCGGCGTTTTTTTTGGCTTTTAGCTGCGTTTTTAAGCGCCACTAATACTATTTGCGGCGCTTTTAAAAGCAACGTAAAAAATGCCGCTAAAACACGCCAATAAAAGTTAGCGGCGTTTATTGTAAAACGCCGCTAAGCGGTGCTTTTATAAAAATGCCGCTAAAGGTGGGGTCTTTTAGCGGCTTTTTCTAGAAAAGCGCTAAAAGACCACACTTTAATGGCGCTTTTATAACAACGTCACTAAAGACCCACCTTTAGCGGCGCTTTTTATAAAAACGACGCTAAAGGTTTGGTCTTTTCGCTTTTTTTACAATAATATTGCTAAAGGTCGAGTCTTTAGCGCTTCTTATAAAAGCCGCTAAATGTGTGTCTTTAGCGGCATTTCTTGTAAAAGCGCCGCTAAAGGTGTGGTCTTTAGCGGCGTTTCTTGTAAAAGCTACCGCTAAAGGTGTGGTCTTTTAGCGGCGTTTCTTGTAAAAGCACCGCTAAAGGTGGGGTCTTTTAGCGGCGTTTCTTGTAAAACGCCGCTAAAAGTGGGTCTTTAATGGCGTTTCTAACAAAATGCCACTAATTTGTAGAGATTTGCGGTCTATTTTTCGCAATATCCTACCCTCCCCGCATTAAAACCAACCAAAAACAAAGAAGAATTGCATATAATTCCAACCCAAGCGACAAATAAAATATTTAAATCTCACCAAAAGCATTAAATCTAAACGATACTTCAAATTTAATAAAAGATATATGACATTTATTAATAAATGAAGTATAATTCAAACAATTCTTACAACAATGTTAACTGTAACAATGTTAAAAAAATCTTACAACAATAAAACAAATGTCTAAGAGGGCG
This sequence comes from Gossypium rotundifolium, assembly GCA_025506655.1. Classification (NCBI taxonomy): domain Eukaryota; kingdom Viridiplantae; phylum Streptophyta; class Magnoliopsida; order Malvales; family Malvaceae; genus Gossypium; species Gossypium rotundifolium. The sequence continues at coordinate 25,027,090 of CP106728.1, forward strand.
GCCTCTGCGACTGCTACTAGAACAACTGCATCATAGTCTGCAGCTGTAGCTGGAGTTCTTCATACTTTCTATTCTGCTCTGCCTCCCGCGCTGCTGGCTCCACTCTAAGTTGAGCAATATGCTCCACCTCCCTCGCTGCTACCTCCGCTCTAAGCTGAGAAATTTGCTCAGCTGTGCTCGCTTCCATCAGAGATATCTGGTCTTTCAGTCTCGAACTTGAAAGATCGATTGACTCCCGGAAGGCATGTATTGCCGGGAGCCGGATCCAAAATATTGAGTCGAGGTAACACCTTATCCTTGACATCGAACCCGACCATGCCTTGTAAGGCCCAAAACATTAGTGATAATTTTGTTATAAATATACTCAAGATTAACAAAACTATCAATCGAAGCAATCGTACCTTTCAGACCCAAAACATCGATAATAATTCATTATCAATCTCCTCGAGATTAACAGAATCGTCGAACAAACAACCGCTTCATACTCCGCCTTCTTCTCATTTAGTTTATCCTAATAAATCAATAAAAAGTTAGAAACGAAATATATAATAAAAAGAATGGAACATAACTTAAAATTATAAATTTAAAACTACAAACGATGAATTAAACTATTGTAATTAAACATTATAAATATTTATAATAAACCAAATTTTATTAAGTAAATATACCAAAATTTCTGACCTTCTGGATGTCATCGGAGATCCATCCTTCTTCCTATATGTAATGTCAAAAAGCTGAAGGCGTCCAACTTTTTGACCTAACGAAACTTCCTACATTATAGCAGAAAAATATAATTTAATAGTATAAAGTAATTAATATTTGAAAGAACTAATAAATTATAATACCTCGGCCTCAGCTACACGAGCAAAACTTTTGGAACCTGCCGTGTGTGTGAATTGTTGTTTCTGTCTGCTGTTTGTTCCAACTCACTCACGGTCCTACATAATGGAATTTAAATTATGTATATAGTAAATACGATAAACCGAAAAATTTATAAGACTTTGAAAGTACGTAATACCTCTCCTTTCTTTGAATTCCAGAATCTAACTTGATCTTCCCATTGGTACCTCAACATTCCCGGTGGGACATTTCGCAATTTTTCGTCGAGGCTTATGTCTTTCTTAAAATATTATTTTTAGGTGCTTTTATTGTCTCTATTTTTTACCCAACGTCTTCTTAACATAGTCATCGGAGACCTCTAAAGCAAATTTACCCTGAAAAAAATTTTAAAAAGTTAATATAAATGAAGGTTAAATTAAAGTATTATAAATTACATTCACTTTTTATTACCTTAATATTATCGAGAGCCTGATTTTTGTTGGCATCAGGCATGTGATGCCATGATTCGTAGTTAATGGGCAACATATTCGCATTTCGTGCTATAATGCCCAAATAGCCTGACAACAGTCGAGCTTCAGATCCGATAGGCTGGCCATGATTGTTTCTCCTTACTTGAACACACCTCGGTAGGCTCTAAGTCGATAAATCAGTAAGTAATGTACGCCCCGACCTCTGCCGTCCCACCACCCTCAACTAAAAATGATATATTATTATATTAAAATTGAAAATGAATCAATAATAAAATTCAACATGCATGTAAAATAAACTTAACATTACTTTGAATTGTCCATACTGCCATCTATGTCCCAGGACTAGAAGATCCAACAACCGTATCCTATCCACTATTTACTTTTCCGGATTTGGAGTATTCGGACAATATTTAAACCTCGTAATCGTCTTCTAGGCATTTTCCCCGCAATACACATAAAATAGTTCAAAATTTTAGTAACAAATAACAACAATAATAGGACATTTAAAAATGCTTAAATTATATAACATGACCAACATGAAAATTATAATATTACATATAAATAATATATCGTTAAATCTTACTACATCATATTTCGTAAATATCTTCGTCCACATCCCGACAAACCCATTGAAATTGTTGACTAGTACTAGGATATTTTCATTTAAGTCTTGTTCGAAAAGGCAAAGTTTCGATCTTTCGACTATGTTCTCTACTTCCACCGCCAATGTCGAGCAAGTCTCTAGGGGTGTTTCAAGTACAACGTATCAACCCTTATCGCTTGGATCTTCTGAGTAAAAAACTTGTTTAACTTGAGAAGAAAACACATACGGCTAGTCCATCGCTTGTTCTCCTGTGAATCAATCGAGAGAAATTCACCATTGTAAAGCCATATTGATCGCTTTTAATTACATGAGCCGTATTCACATCAACCCAATCACCTCGAAATAAGACAACTTTGCATTTACCGTAATAATCCAACTCAATGATGTCGAAATAAGTCCGTAATATTCCAAATTCCCTCGACTTGATTATCGCCCCTAGCACTAGCATAACTTATAATCGAAGAATTAACAACAATTCGCAATTTTGGGTTCTCCTCAATCTCGCGATACCTTGTATGAAATCAGATCCGTTGATGAGGAAGCCACTATATCTTTTAACTATTCTTTGGACCTTGTGAAAGCCATTTAACGTCATTATTTACTTCATTCCGACTCCAAACCTATTGAGTCGAAAGTAAATCGAGTAATTATGAATGTTATGAGAAAACATTATTACTTGTCAATGAAAACTTAAATTGCATACAATTTGGCTTAACCATTCATGGAATGATTCTGCGAACAACTTATTAATTTCTCGTCGATTTAATCTTTGGGATCGTGAACGAGCTCTCAATATTTGTTTGTACTCACTACGGTAAAAAATATTTTACTTTGTTAAAATACAAACAAATTATAATTGATGAGTATTTATCAAATTCTAGAACTTACTTTCGAAATGGTTCCATTGAATCGTGATGAAAAAGAACGTATCGATGTGCTTGGACCCACGATCTATCGTCTAATTCTGCAATTTCGACTTTGCCGATCAGTTCTCCGAAACTTTGAAATAAACAAGTTTCGGCCAAATTATGATCTGTGAGCCCAGCATTTCTACTTGGTCTGTTCATTCTTGTTTCAACATCTTCCAAATGCCTCGAACAGAAAGTCATACATTCCTCTGCCAAGTAGCCCTCGGAAATTGATCCTTCCGGATAACGCTTATTACTAAGAGATGACTTCAATTTGAAAAGGAACCTAAACACGGTATACAACATTATCAAAGTTGCAACTAAAGGCATTGAGCTGAATGAAGGAATATTTTGCAAATAAAGTAAGACCTTTCAATGGGATACATCCATCGATAGAAAACGGGTCCACCAAGAAGTGCTTCACGCGGGAGATGAATTAACAAGTTCACCACAATAGTGAAGAAGGAAGGCGGGAATATCTTCTCCAGATTGCATAAAGTCAATGCGGCTCGATCTTGTAGTCTCTCTAATTCTTGAACATTCAAAACTTTACCACAAATGCCTTTCATTATATTCGACGTTCAATTACATGAGCCGTCACCTTTTTGACATACAACACCGCATAGCAACTGGCAGTAAGTCTTGCATCAAGATGTGATAGTCATGCGATTTTAAGCCATATAGTCTTCTATCCTTAAGACTCACACATAGTGATATATTTGATGCATACGCATCTGAGACCTTTATATCCTTCAACACCATACAGAACACTTCTTTCTCCGTCTTCGACATTGAAAAAATAGCAGGCGACAACTGATATTTCATATTTAGAAGTGCTCAGGGATGAAGCTCACGTCGAATTCCCATGTGGACTAAATCAAGTCGACTCTGAAGATTATCTTTCGATTTTCGATCGACATTCAAAATAGTCCCAATGATGTTCTCGTAGACATTTTTCTCTATGTGCATGACATCAAGATTATGACGTAAAATCGATGCTCCTAATAAGGCAACTCAAAAAATACTTCTTTTTTCCACAAGTCCGCCTCATTAGGATCATCCTCTTCATCGATTCATCATCAGATTCATCCCTAGATCTTCTATTTCTTTGCGGGTTGGCCGGTTGATTCATCTTCCCATAAATGAAATTCATATCTTTCAACATTAAGAATATTTTGGATTCACTGGTCTCAAGGAGCTGGTCTCGAACTCTTCAAGACCATCAAACCGAGCACTCAAATCTAAATGTATGATTTTCGGTAACCACTAACGATGCCCCATGTAAGAGAACTTCTTCCCATTATATAACCATTGCGAACATGTCTACGCAGCACAACACGGACAAGCATAATGTCCCCTGGTACTCCAACCAGATAAATTAACATAAGCCGGGAAGTCGTTAATAGTCCACATTAAAGCCGCACGTAAATTAAAGTTCTCTTTTCTCATTGCATCGTATGTCTAAACACCAGCCCATAGTTGTTTTAACTCGTCAACAAGTGGCTACAAATATACGTCAATATCATTCCCCGGCCCTTTCTCTCAGGTATAATCATAGACAAGATAAAAGAATATTATTTCATGCAAACCCATGAAGGCAAATTGTAGGGAACAAGCACCACAGGCCAAGTCATCAGACGTTGTGCTCATGAGTTTGTAAGGGTTAAATCCATCGGATGCTAGCCCAAGCCTCACACTCTGAGGATCGCTTGCAAACCTTGGAAATTTGGAGTCAAAAGATTTCCAAGCTAAAGAATCTACAGGATGCCTTAACAACCCATCATCTGTTCGGCCATCACGGTGCCACGTCATTGATTCGACTGTCTTCGACGACATGAAAAGCCGTTGAGCCTTGGTATTAGCGAAAAATCTTGTAAAATCTTAACTGGTCGCTTCCTTGATCGTATCGTGTTCATCCTCGTTATCGTCCTCGTATTTCTATTAATCCAACGGATTGGCCGCATACATGACAAAGACTGTTGGTTTATCCGTCGCCTAAATACAACATACTGACCATTTGGGCAACTGTGAATTTTGTTGTAGCCAAGGCCCAAATCCTTTATCAATTTTTCATGTCTTTGGAAGATTGAGGATTTTTGCAACGGGAACATTTCTTGCGAAACTCTAACAAAGATTGTCAACGATTTTCATCCACCCCCAAACATTTCAAGTGAAAAAGACGAATACGTAATGACAGCTTGGAAAATTTTGATCCCTCATACGCTTCTTCATTCATTTCACCAAGTAACGATAGAACCTCGCCGCTTCTTCATTTGGTCGTTCATCCAAGACACTTCTTCCCCTTCGGTGAAAGTATTTCCACCAAAATTATGATCATCGGTTGCACCCAAGTCGTGGAAATGACCAAACCATCATCACAAGATATTAAAAGCATCCCGCAACATGCCTTCCATGTTATCGCCTCTAACATTAACAACTAGATGTTCGAGACCACTTCACGATAATGCCGCTTAATATTGCAACACGCCTTACACGGGCAAAGAATCATATTCTCTTGGCTTGCATTTTGAAATGCGAAATTCGTAAAAGTTTCTACTCCATTTCGATAGCCGTTGCTTACCCTTGACAATTTCATCCAACTCCTATCCATTTCAGTAGTTGTTGAAGTCTAAAGTTGACAATAAATTACACGGCTAAATTGTTAATTAATAATTTTGTAAGTAATGATATGATCATATATATAATCGAGTACTATGTAAGTTATGTAAATTATGTAAGTTATGAAGTTTGATCTTAACTTAAAATTACGTAAGTTATGAAATTTGATCTTAAACTTATGTAAGCTATAAAATTTGATCTTAAAATTAAGTAAGTTATGTATTCTTTAAGATTCATCATACGTGGCATTGTTACACCTAGGGAGGATTCATTATATCTAATCAGAGATATAAGGCAACCCGTCGTTTTCAAATTTATATACTTTGAATCTTTTTTTTCTATACAAGTATTATGTAAGTTATGAAGTTTGATCTTAACTTAAAATTATGTAAGTTATGAAATTTGATCTTAAACTTATGTAAGTTATGAAATTTGATCTTGAAATTAAGTAAATATGATCATTTAATGAAGGTATTAAACTTAACTATTTTAAAATAAATATTTGCAAGTATATATATTATTATGAATTTTTTAAAAATATCAATAAACTTGAAACAAGAAACATATATTAATATCAATTTTAAAATAAAAATAATATATATTATTATAAATTTTTAAAAATATCAATAAACTTGAAACAAGAAACACACATTAATATCAATTTTAAAATAAAATAATACATCCATTGCTACAATATTGATTATCTTGCTATAAATCCAAATGACTTCCAAGGTTTCCAATTAGCCATATGCATATAATACATAATTGAAATCTTATTAAACATGTGTATGATGATTAGATACGTAGTTTCTAGTTGTTTTATTTAAAGATTATGTAAAAATATGAAAAGACAAAAACATCATAATAATTTAGTTATCATTTAAAAAGAAATGGTATATTAGTCTCTTCCCAACTGGGTTAATACCTAATTAACTTGTGACAATGAAGGTTTCCATCAATAAAGTTTTTCTAACCATTTAGTTTGCTTTCACTCTTTTCGGATTAATAAAATTTTATTTTGACCAAGAAAAAAAAACTATGTCACCAACTCATTCAAGTAATTTATAATAAATATAGATATTAAATACCAAAAATAAATTTAAAATTTTTAATCAAATACATGGTTTTAATACCATATATCAAAGGGTTAATAAATGTAAAATTTTAATCAAATACATAGTAATTATAGGTTTGGCTATCTAGGAATTATCTCAACCCCATCGTAACATTATCTAATTCCAAAAGTTCAAAGAAAAAGAAAAAAGATGAAAGCGGATCTTTTCTAGCAACAATCGAGCCATTAAAGATGAAAGCGGATCTTTTCTAGTAACAATCAAATACATCTCATGCATTTCGCTTATGTTTATCAAAGTGATACATAGTGAGTTCATGACCATAATTTTGCATGTGTCAAAATGAGCCAATGGTATGCCTATATGTAGGCGAACAATCCTTATTTTGAAAAGAGGTTATAATGACAAATCAAAATCCAAACCATCTAGCTAGCCGAGAAGAAATGAAAATGTGATTTAAGCGGAAATAAGGAGAGGAACAAACTAATGATTTTCTTAAAAGAGATAAACAAAGTGAAAGGCTATATAAGATGGCGCTCTATGTCTAACCTTCAAAACCAGATTTCGAAAGTAATTTATGCAACCATCCAACAATTAAGAATGCCCCAATAACAAAATTTTACAAGGTATCCAAGCATGCTATAAACACTTTCAAAGATAGCAAACTACATATCGAATTTATAAACAAAGATAAGAACAAAATAAGGAAATTAACTCATCAATATGTACATAAGCAACTAAAACACACAAAAATCATGCCGCATAGGAATAAGTGTGGTGGGGGTTTTGAACATAACAATGAACAAAGAAGATTAAGACAATTAACAAAATTCGTAAACAAATGAATACTGTGATATTTATATAATTATCTTTAAAATTTTAGAAACAAATGCACTCCAGATGTGTTCCAATTCATATTTATATGATTATTTTTAAAATTTTAGAATGTTGCTTTCACGGATGTTCTAAACAAATCTGATATTTGTTTTCAAGTAAGAAATTCGAAAACTATTCTTTATATGATTTTAAGTATAAAAATCACTCACCTCAAAATGGTTGTTTGATGAAGATGCAAGCAGGGGTCGCCAACAAATGATTCGAAGGCTACTTTCAACAAAGAATAGAGGCTAGAGTCGGAAAAGTCGATTCATAAGCAATTTAAAGCAAATGGTTACTTGGTTACTTGATTACTTTATAAATAAAAAAATAGAATATAAGTATAATATGAAACAAATCTTAAGACAAAAGAATTGATCATAGGGGCAAAAGAATTGCATTTTCTTAGGACACACGCTTCATAACTCCAGATTGGAACAGAAAACAAAATATTATTATTATGAATTTAAGCCAAATTTAATCGATTTGATTATCTGAGGACAAAATAAAGTGCATTAGTCGATGAGGAAGAGTAAATTAGTTGAGAATTATACGCAAATAAAAAAAGTAAAAATTATTCATTTAGTTGTTACTTAGGATATCCTTTAATCCCTTCAAAGCAAGCCAATGTCCGACCGTGACATTCATCCAAATACAATTGTAAGGTATATCTTATATGGGATCTTATTTAATACAATAGAAGTAAAATATTTTCGCTCCAGAAGTGGGAGTAAAGACTACCACATGCCTCATTTTCTTCTTATTTAGTTTCTTTTTACAATTATACCTTAAAATTTATATTTTGAATTACAAGATCGTTTTATCTTTTTTAACAAAGGAGATACAAATCTAATTAGAAAAAATAGCAATCAAGTGCTTATGCCAAATGGTTCATCCACTAGAGTTAGGAGGTGGGTTCTGCAAGACTAGAGCTTGCTCTCTCGTGCATTTTGCAAAAACCCCCATTATTTTCCTACCTAAGCTTTGGATTTACTTGAACCAATTTTAAAAATCTAGCTACTTAAGTTTAATGCCATACTTAGAACAACAACGTTTAGGGTTTAAATGACTTACATGTTCAAATTCTCAAGAATCCTTCACTGCTTTCTAACACATTCCAAAACAACTGCTTTCCATTATCATCACAGTAAGCACCTCAAAATAAATCTTGAACATTAACAACTCTATTGCCTTTACATTTTAAGAAACAAAAGAAAATTGCCCGTCAGCAGGTTTTTAGAGTAAAGCAAGTGACTATCGTTGAAATTTTTCCTAGAATCAAAAGGTCGGAAAAAGTGTAGTCACAAACTACATTCATTCGCTGAAAGATACAAAACTAAACATTTCAGAAAGGGTAAACTTACGTATGAATAACCCGAGATACAATAATCGGGATGGCGAAGCAAAGCTAACGAGGTCTCTACAAAAATCAAGGGTTTATCTGTAACCAATTTTATCTCAAATCTTAAAATGCTTTATCTCAGAACCAATTTTAGAGAGCATTAGTCATTAATACAAAGCCTAGCCCTCAGATGTAGAAGTATCACCAACTTCAGCAATCCGATTCAGATCCCTTTGAAGAGATCGTCCCGTACCCAACAACCCAACCTAAAAGCGAAAAAAAAAATGGTAATCAGACACACGGAGAGCACAACTTCATGTCCATCTCATTTTCTGTCTAACTCGTATCTTCTTTTAAATTATATTAAAAATGGTATTCATCAGACACACGGAGAGCAGAGGCGAAGAACTTACTTTAATTTGTAGAGATTGAGGAAGCAGGTACTCAAATTCGGGAGATTGGGGAAGAAATTGGGGATTTAGGAAGTTAGGAAATTAGGGGAAAGAAATTGGTATCTTTGAACTGGAGGAAAGAGGGCAAATGAAATGTAAAAACAAAGGATTAAAACGACACCGTATGGCGAAAAGTTATCAACATTTGTGGCGTTTAAGCTAAAAACGACGGTAAAGTATAAACATTTTGCGGCGTTTAGGACAAAACGCCAGTAATAACCAAGATAAAATGGCAAAGTTTAAAATATTAGTTTAAAAATTTGCGCGCTTTTTGGAAAAATGCTTAATTCATAACGCTTATGCGCTTTTTAAAAACGCCACTAACTACGCAAAATTGAAAACGGCACCGTCTAAAATGTTTACCATATTTTGCGGTGTTTTGTTTAAAAGCGCCACTAAAAACAAGCTGAAAACGTCATCGTTTTTTATATCCCGAAGCATATTTGCGGCGTTTATAAGCAAAAACGCCACTAAATGTACACATGAAACGATATCGTTTTGCTAACTCTTTTGCGGCGTTTTCATTAAAATGCCACTAAAATTGATAAACTTTGAATATGAACCACTTCCTATATTTTAATTTTTAATATAAACAAAATATATATTATTATATACTTATATATTAAATAATATGGGTATAGTACAAATTAAATGGCATGAATCTTAGTAAATTCCAAATATTGCTTCAATTATCAACAATATATATACCTTGAAGCTCAAACCATAAACACTTTTGTTAATTTTAATAGTATACCTTAATTAAACCTCAAACCATAAACACACTCTCAACCCTAAGTATAGTTGAAACTTTAATTTTGATTATATCATACACATTTTAAAAAATAAATACATCAATATATTTTTATATTGAATAAATATAAATATTTATGCATGCACATATAAATAATAATAAAATAGTGTTAATTATATCAATATAATTGGATGTGTTAATATTTTACAATATCTGGATCAAATTAAAGTATACAATTGCACACTAAACTACTTTTCATGTATGCCTTTGGGATTTAACCCATTAATTTTAATATATATATATATATTAAAATAATAATCTATATATATATTTATATTCTAAAAGTCCAAAATTAAACCCTTAATCGATACCTAAATATATTAACCCTAGACCACAAACACGAATCACCAACACTAACCCCTAAACTTTAAAACCCTAACCCATAACCCAAAATTAGTTTAAACCCTAAAATCCTAAGCCCTAAACACAAACTCTAAACCTCAAACATGTAACCCCTAAAATCATAAACCTTAAACCCTAAATCATTAAACCCTAAAATCCTAAACGCTTGTCATAATTATAGAATCTAACACCGAAACCTTAAAGTTAAACTTACATCGCATTTTAACCTTAAAGTTAAATTTATTTTAAATAATAGTATTTTAATTTTTAATTTTTAACATATATTTTTCTATGTTTTTACTTTCAATTTTTTTTCTCGTGTCATTATTTTTTTGAAGAATATAAATATTGAATTAAAATAGTTTTATTTTAATTAATATAAATAGTTAGGGTTTATGGGTTTCGATAAAGCAAAACTTTTAAATAGTTTAGTTATCAATTTGTAACTTTTCATAATTAAGTCAGTTTCAAATAGCAAAATAAAATTAATTTGTAAGTAAAAAATGCAATCTCACCATTTTATAGCATATATTTTATAAATTTTAATGATTAAATCAAATTTGATATTCTGATTCATTCGATAAACCCTAAATCCTAAACCCGTGAACCTTAAACCATACACCCACAAACCCATAAACTCATAAACTCATAAACTCAAGCCATAACCCTAATCCTAAGACTAACTGTAAACCATAAACTCTAAACACTAAATCTTGAAATACTGAACTCGAAACCCTAGTTAGCCCATACAAACCACTAAACCCTTAATTATAACCTTAAACCCTAAATTATTTAGATAAATTTTGAATATTATATATTCTTTCAATATTTTAGGAAATTAATTTAAATAACATTTTAATTTACTAATTAATTTTGTTTCGCCATGATGCATGAGTTATCAATTTTTTAATTTTAATATATATAAAGCTTATCTATTATCTCTAAAATAATTTAAACTACAATTATAATTTTAATATATATATATATATATAGAAATTAAATAATTTAAACTATAATATATGTTCTAGAAAGTTAGTGGCGTTTTTCAAGAAGCGCCGCTAATGCACAGATCTTTAGCGGCGTTTTTCTCAAAGCGCCACTAATAGACAGATCTTTAGCGGCATTTTTGTCAAAGCGCCGCTAATGCACAGATCTTTAGCGGCGTTTTTCTCAAAGCGCCGCTAATGCTCAGATCTTTAGCGGCGTTTTTCTAAAAGCGCCGCTAATACTCATATCTTTAGCTGCGTTTTTCTAAAAGAGCCGCTAATGCTCAGATCTTTAGCGGCGTTTTGGAAAAAAAAAACGCCGCTATTTATCCTTTTTAGCGGCTTTTTCGAAATAAATGCCGCTATTGCTCAACTTTTTGCGGTGTTTTCTTCAAAATGCCGCTAATGTACAATATTTGCGGCGTTTTTCTTTAAAACGCCACTAAAAATGCTGCTAAAAGTCTGTTTTGGTGTAGTGATTAAATCCAAACATATAAGTATACACAATTTAGTTACATGAACTTACCTCGACAATGTTTGTAAACTTGTATGCTACTAATTCATTACTTTTTCTTTACTTTGATCTAGCTCCGTGTTTGATCTATCCGGATCTAATTAAATTAAGTAAGCTTGCTTGAGCTCTTTTCTCTTAGCTAGGGTTTCCATGTTTTCTATTTAGGAAAATGATGAAAATGATGATATCTTCTTATTTTATTAATTTATATCTTTTCATCTTTTACTTTCCAATTTCATCATTTTCTTTAATTTAATTTCATGGATGAATCATTATACTTATCTACTAAACCCTTTTAATAGTATATTTGTCTAAACTATTTTTTATTTGGAAAATAGGTTCGACTTTAAAAACGAAAATGGAGTCGCCACCAATCTTTTTTTGAGGTGTGATCGGGTCACCTTAAGATTGATCATTAAAACACTTTGATTTATTAAAACGATAATTTTGGCCTACGAACTTCGAGAAAATGGGTTCGAGAGTCGATTACGTACGAGGAAGGATTAGCACCCTCGTAACGCCCAAAATTGGTACCGAATTGATTAATTAACGTCTTAATGTCGAAAATTTGAAAAGATTTTAAAATACGATCCTCTTTGTTTAAAAAAACTTGAATAAATTGAACTGGATGCCGAGATCCTCTTATTTCGAAGGAATAAAATATTATATCCAGTAAGTTAGGATACAACACCTCGAATCCTCAAAACTAAGCTTGTCTTTTGACATTTAAAACTCGTACATTTAAATTTAAGAAGGATATTCGGTCATGAGAAATCGAAACCCAGTAAGTTAGGGCACTATTTCTCAAAATTACAAATACGAAATATTGCCTTTGATTTTCAAATCATTATCTCGAGATAATGTAATGTCATATCCAATGAGTTAGGACACAACATTTTAAATTCCCAAGAATAAGTTTTTATTTAGCTTATGCTTTAATTAAAAAATAATTGGTTCTTTAGATGGATGAGAAAAATCAAACTTAGTAAGTTAGGATACGATTTCTTTCAAATCTTAGAACACGTAATAAAAACAAAATTTTGATGCATCGATAAAAGGTGATATGATTTTATAATAAAATATAAAATGAATTACAATGCTAATTTGTATAACAACATAATGATGATGACGATAAAAATATAAATAACAATAATGAAGGTAAAAATAAAATGCAATAAAATAAAAGCTAAAGTAATCAATCCACATAAAATAATAGGTAAAAAATAAACAAATAAAAGAAAATAATAACAAAAATAAAAGCTAATAGTGAATTAATAAATACTATATACAATAGTTTGAAGATAATAACATAATGATAATAGTAACAAAAATACAATAATAATAATAAATTATAATGAAAGTATGATAATAATCAAATAATAATAGTAAAAGCGAATAAATAAAAGTAATAATAATAATCATAATGAAAATAATAATAGTAGTGAAAATAATAAGATAACTATTCTAATATTTGAAAGCATATAAATGTATACAAAAGAATAATTAATAAATGAATAATCGTAATAAAAAATGAAATAAGTAGAGTCTATTTAAAATAGTAAATAAAAATAAAATAAATATTAAATATATTAATTTAATAATATAATAATAGTAATAGTAGTAGTAATAAAAATAATATTATTATTAATAATAAAATAATAGTAATAATAATAATGACAATAATAATATCAATAATAATAATATAATAAAAATAATACTAGTAATAATAGTAAAAGGAATTTCAATTTAATAGATTTTAATAAATAAATAGCAACAATGACTAAAAGGATTAAATCCAAAACAAAATAAAGTTTTAGGGCAAAAATGTAAATAAAATAAGGCAAAAGGATCGAATTGTAACGACCCCAAAGGGATAGGGACTAATTAGGAAATTATTCCCTGTCCAAAATGCTACCGCATCAATGAGGACTAAAATGAATCAACAAGAAAATTATTAGGCGAAAAAATAAAAAATGGAATTAAAAAATAAAAATGCGGAAGGGCTAAAGCAAGAATTCAACCCACTTTCATAAACACACGGATCCTTCCCTGCCCAGTCAACGCTGGTTCGAGGGGGGAAACGACGCGCTTTGGCACTTAAAGCCCAGTACAAAACGGCCATTTTCGTTCTTTATTCAAGGCCATTTTTTTAAAAATCATTTGTTTTCTTTTTAAAAAAACAATTTTCCTATTCTCTCTCTCTCTTGCATCCCATTGCGGTCCCATGAGAATTTTACATCGTCATTTGCCGCGCCGCCAGACACGGTGGTCAGACTTCAAAAAATAGGTAATCTCTTATATTTTTTAGTTTATTTAAATATATATAGTTTTTTAATTAAAAAAAACAAGAAACAAAGATCTGTATGTATATAGGCAGATTCAAAAGAAAAAAAGGAAGAAGAATGAAAAATGAAGATAAAAACCTTTGCTCATCTCTTTTGTATTGATTGTATATTTTAAAAAATGTAGCCATTTACATTCTCTCTTCGGTCTCTTTTATAACCGAATAAAAATGAAAAAAATACAAAATAAACTTTGGATTTCATTATACATTTACTGGCTTATCGTTGCTTTGTTTCTTTTTTGCAGGCCAAAATCGCCGTACGGACGAGCTGACGTGGTGGTTCGCGTGGAGAGAGTTGCGGCACACGTGTGTAGGGAGCGGCGGCTGAAGGTTCTATAAACCCCTAGGGTTTCTGTTTTTTGTTTAGCTTTGGGCTTAGTGGGCTAAGGTTTATTAGGTCAGTATTTGGGTTTTAAATTATTGTGCTTGTAAAATAAACCGCTATTGGACTTTTGTTTATTTATTATTAATTGGTTTTTTAATTTTGTATTTGGGTTTTATTCGGACCCCGGGCGAAATAGGCCCATTACAGCTGCCCCTCTTTGCTTATTGTCGTGTAACGGAAATAGAGCAAAGACTTGAAAAGGGCCAATTTTGCCCGATCTTCTAATCTTTGACTTCTTTCGGTGCTTTTCTTCTTCGAGTAGCTTCATTCCATCCCTCTTCATCCTCAGGGGTATGAAAAATAGCGCTTCGATCCAATTTAAGGAATTTAGACTTATAGCTTCAATCTGCTCTACCGCAACTTCAGGGAGATAAGATTTGCTATCTTTAGTCTGCTCCGCTACAACTTCAAGGAGATAAGGCTGTGGCTTCAACCTGCTTCACTGCAACTTCAGGAAGATAAGATCCGCCGTAATCTGTAGCTTTAATCTGCTCCACTACAACGTCAGAGAAATGAGATTTGCTGTCTTCAGTCTGCTCTGCTGCAACTTTAGGGAGATAAGGCTGGTGGCTTCAATCTACTTCACTGCAACTTCAGGAAGAAAAGATCCGCCGTAATCTGTAGCTTTAATCTACTCCACTATAACATCAGGTAAATGAGATCTGCTATCTTCAGTTTGCTCCTCTGCAACTTCAGGGAGATAAGGCTGGTGGCTTCAATCTGCTTCACTGCAATTTTAGAAAGATAAGATCCACCGTAATCTATAGTTTTAATTTGTTTCACTGCAACGCCAGGGAAATAAGATTTGTCGGCTTCACCGCTTCACCGCAACTTTAAGGAAACAAGGCTGTGGCTTCAATCTACACCACAGCAACTTCAGGAAGATAAGATCTGTCGTAGCTTTAATCTGTTCCACTGCGTCTTTAGGGAAATGAGATTTGCTATCTTTATTCTGCTCCGCTGCAACTTCAGGGAGATAAGGCTGGTGGATTCAATTTACTTCAATGCAACTTCAGGAAGATAAGATTCACCGTAATTTGTAGCTTTAATCTGCTCCACTGTAACGTCAGGGAAATGAGATCTGCTATCTTCAGTCTGCTCCTTTGTAACTTCAAGGAGATAAGGCTAGTGGCTTCAATATGCTTCACTACAACTTTAGGAAGATAAGATTCACCATAATCTGTAGCTTTAATCTATTCTACTACAATGCCAGGAAAATAAGATTTACTATCTTGACTTTAATTCATCCCACTGCAACTTTAGGGGTATGGGATTTGTGGATTCACTGATCCTGTTACGCCGTCCTCTGGGGAACATGACCTGTAGAATCAATTTATGGGCTTATTCTTATGCATAATGCTTAGGATGCAATGATCGGAATGAATCGAATGCTCCTAACAAAATGTGTTATGGATGATATTTGCAGAATGTCATGAGAATGATCCCTACAATTATTAGGATGCAATGATCAGAATGAATCAAATTCTCTTAATTAAAATGTGTTACGGATCATATTTGCATAAATGCAGAATGTCATGAGGATGATCCCTTTTTTTTTAATGCATTAGGATGCAATGATCAGAATGAATCGATTGCTCCTAACTAAATGTGTTTTGCATGAATGAAGATGTTATGAGAATGATCTCTTTTTTAATGCTTAAGGTTATTGCTCGTTGTTCTTCAAGGCTGTATCACTGACATCATATCTTGTCTTTTTGTTCAACCAACACTTTTGACAGAAAGTCCGAAGAAATGGTCATTGTTCAGAGTTTCCTTCTCAAATATTTCCAACCCTTAGGCTTGGTGAGTTCTAAATAAAAGTTTTGTTTCAGGTTCTCGTATTATTTAGAAGTTTCTAGAGTAATATGCAAAACTCTTTTTGTGAAAGTATTATTAGTCCATTAATCATTACTTCAATACAAAATGCTTGAAAATGATCATAATGATGGACAAAAATAAAATTTATCAGGATCAAAATCTGAAAAGAATGGGTTAATTAAAGAAAGTAAATATTGCTAGGATACAAAATGATGAGGAGAAACGATAGGTGCCCCAGATATCGCAGCCTTAGCTTCTCTGTACGGACTTTCTGAAGACCAATTTAAGCTTAATATGTGTTTAGGAGATCAAGAGTACCCTGTTGATGCCCCAAGACATAACATCTCTCCTTTCTTCTTAATTCAGGTATAGTAAGATCAACGCATGCCCCATCACAATTTGATCACAATTTAAGCCTCCCTTTTCAAGTTTTCAAGTCAAAACCCCTTTGGCCTCAAGGCACCCTTTGTGGGTTTTCACCTTGGCCTCTCCGTTTTTCATTTTTCGTTTTTTATTTTTTTGTTAAGAAAGTCTCAAAGCGCCTTTTACAGGTTTTCACTTTGGCCTCTTTTCTTCTTCAAGAATAATTCTTCTTGTCTGAATCCGAATTTACAAGATTGAGCAAGTTTTTCCCATCCATTTCGGCTAAGATTAGTGTTCCTCCGGAGAAAGCCTTTTTAACCACATAAAGTCCTTCCCAATTTGGCATCCATTTCCCTCTGAAATCTTTTTGTATGGGGAGGATCGTTTTCAATACCAGGTCCCCCTCATGAAATTCTCTTGGGCAAACTTTTTTGTTATTGTAATAGGCCCATTCTGCCCGGCCCGTTCAAAAAAATATTAAAACCCAAAAATAAAACCAAATTAAAAACCAAAGTCCAAATTAATAAAAGTCCCTTTTATAACAGTCCAAATACAAATCCAATAATTTAAATAGCCCAAATATATGACCCAAATTCAACCCAAACAAGGCCCAATGCTAAACTAGCCTGTTAGGCCCAATTATATTGAAATTTCTGGAAACCCTAAGGGTTTCCAGAATAATCCAACGAAATTTCATAGTTCTCCACACGCCCATTGAATTTCTCGCGATCTTCACGTGCGTCCTTTGGCTTCTCGCGTTTCTACATGCACCTTTTCAGATCCCCATGAGCAAACCATGCGCAGGCCTCTAGAGCTTCTAGATCTTTCGGGCAGTCATCTTTCACGCGCTCACATCTCATGTATAAGAACTTGTCACGAACATTTCAAAGAACGGCCTTGACCGAATGTTTCTCGGTGTAGTAAAGCCACATCTACAATTCCAGTGGGCACTAGAACCTGCGAGAAGAAAAGAAAGGCAAAAGTAACAGAATCCAGTATAGCAAAAAAATGTATTGGGATTTTTATTTTTTATTTTGGCTATAAAAAGAACCTGATGTAAGCATAAAGAGGAATCCATTTTTTTATATACACTGATACCATAGAAATTCAAGAAAAAGAAAGATTGTAACAGGTGATTTTCATTTTCTTTTTTTTTTCTTCGATTTAAGGTTCTGCTTCATGATTTTTTTTAAATATATAGAAATAAAAAAAATGAAAGAGTGGATTTACCTCTGCAAGACGAGAGGATGGTCGAACTTCCTTCGTTGAAATCGGAGAGAAGGAGATTGTCGATATTACGGCCTAGTTTCAGAATAACCCCCCAAACGACCAAAATCTGCCACTAATCGTCGGTTATCATGGCGCTTTAGTGGTCAGATGGTCTTTCTTGACACGACGGACCAGGGGATTAGGGTTAGACTTAAGAAGAATAAAAGGGATCTGATTAGTTTAAAGGTTTAAATAATGGATTAATACAAAACGGCGCCGTTTAGGAGGGTGTAGATCCGCGTGTTGACCCGCTTGGCGACCCGGATCCGTGCCTTTCTTCGTTAAAAGGAATATTTACTCATTTAGTTACTTTGTTCTTTGATTCTGTTGCAATGTAATCCTATCCAAACGCAGCGTTTTGGCTAACTGAAATATTTACTGACCTGGTCCTTATTAATTTGTGCGCATTGTATTTCAATCCTTTTAGATTTCATTTTGATTTATTGCTTTTAGCCTCTAATTTCGCCCCGATTTCCAAAGTAATCCTTAAATTATTTAGTTAATTATTTGTATATTGAATTCTTTAATTATTCTTTTAATTAATATTTAATACTAAATATTTTAAATAGTTTTAGCTATTATTTATTTTATTTACATGATATTTTCATTAATTCTATATATATATATGCTTTTATATACACATATTATTTATATTAAGTGTAACATCCTAAATTTTTGGGCCTATGCTTAATGGGTGAATATGTGGAATGAGTTAATTTAAGTGTTAGGGGTCCAAATTGGGCTCAGCTTAGCAGAGGCCTTGATTAAAATTTATCTGTTTGGGCATTATAGGTTTAAAAGGTAGTATCTATGTTTAAAATACCAAAGTAGGCTTGTGGCCCAATTGTAACATCCTAAATTTTTGGGCCTATGCGTTTAATGGGGAATATGTGGAATGAGTTAATTTAAGTGTTAGGGGTCCAAATTGGGCTCAAAGCTAGACAGAGGCCTTGATTAAAATTATCTATTTGGGCATTATAGGGTTTAAAAGGTAGTATCTATGTTTAAAATACCAAAGTGGGCTTGTGGCCCAATCTTAGGAGGTGACGCCACACAAGGGAGTAAGGGGCCCAAATTTAAGTTTCATGGAGCCCAATTCTTTTAATTTAAGTTAGCTAAATTTTGGGCATTAGGATTAGGTGGAGTGGATGGTAACAAGTCTAAAATTTAGGGTTTTAATGTTTAAAATATGTGGATAATAAGCGATAAAGGCTATTATTTAGGAATTTATTTTATGTGGATAATAAGCAGATAAAGGCTAAGATTTAGAGATTTTAATGATTAAAATATGTGGATAATATGCTGATAAAGGAGGGAGGAGTTAGAGATAATTAAGTCTCTTTTAGATGAACTAGTAGATTAAGATAAATGAGAAAAGTTAGGAATTTATCTACAAAGAGAGTGATGGCCAAGAATCCATCACTGAGAGGAGTAAAGAAACCACTACTACATGGCAAAGGGTTGCCAATTTCCTAGAAATAGAGGGCTAGCTTCTTGTTTCGACATTAAATCCTCTCCTTTGTGCCAAATTCCATAGCTTCTTTTCTCCAAATTTCTTTCTCTAATTTCTTTAAAAGTCAAACTTTTCCCCACTTTCTTTTCCCTTGTGCCGATTTCTCTAAAAAGTCAAGCATCCATCACTTTTTTCTTTTATTCATCCTATTTGAGAAATTGTTCTACACTTCCGACATTTAAATCTTCCATCGGCATTACCGAATCATCTCCCTAGTGCTAGCCGAATCTCCTAAGCTAAGGTAAGAGTCGAATTTTGATTAGTTCTCATAATCTATTTTAGAAAGGCAAAAGCTGAAAGCTAATAGTTAATGGTTTTATGATGGGCGGCAAATCGGGATTTGAAGGAAGCTTGGTCAATTAGATCTAAAAGCCGAAAATAACTAGTCTCCACTTTCGGGATTTTTAAGGTAAGAAGATTTCCCTAGATTTCTATTAGATTTGATCATTATATGCAAGATCTTAAGGTTATAATGAGAATTAACGATTAAATATTGTTATAGTAGCTCTGATAAGGATTTGATGGAATTAAATATGGATCAGGCAAAAGAAAGAATCCCTAAGTTTAAGAAACGAGCAGTATCTGCTGTTCGAGATTGGCCAATTGGTTGTGGACCGGCTTCTGAACAACACCTTAGGCAGATAGTAGTTGTGTCGACTAAGGATAGCGTCGATATAAAAAGCCTCGTTTTATCGGTAATCGTGTGTGTAGATCTCAACACACTACCAATTAACCTATATGTAAATCTATTTATGTATGTCATGGGCTAAAAGTCTAATAAGGTCAGATAACAATGAATGGAACCCTAAAAGGGCTAGGCAAGGAAGCCAGCTACGTAAACATAGAGCTCCCTATGTGTATTGAAAAATATATGACTACATGATATTTTCTTTATGTGTGTATGCATGGGATGGGATATTGATATGATGAAGGGGAAGTGCATGATAGGTCACGCAGTGATCGGTGGTAGAAAACCCACAAATATAAATGCTAGGTCACATTGTGATCGGTGGCTATGCCACGCTTAATGATTCCTACTTAATAGGAATAGGCGACGGTTGTTGTTTTGGTGTGTAGCGGATGGAGGGTTGATTGTAGAAATCCCAAGGTGTGACGGTTGCTGGTACAGGTTGGTGTGCAGAGGATGGAAACCTAGGATGGGTTGGGATATTCATTCTTTATTGTTTATTATGTGATTATGATTGATGCCTTCAGATGGGCGGGGCCCATAATGTGTTTATGGGCTCAGTCGATGTGTGTTTTGAAATTTATACATCGAGTCTTTGTGACTCACGCTTTTTTTCTACTCTTCCATATGAACAGAGATCGTGGACATGGGAGCCGAGACGGACTCGAGGGGCCATCAAGTTCTATTTCTACAAGTTAATTTCTTTTGGGATTTCTTAAAGTTTATTTTATTTCATTGTTTTTTCGAGAATATTTATGTAATAAGGCCCCTAGCTTTCATTCAACTCAAAGATTATCAATGTTAAGCAACTTATGAATTTTGTGATAAGGTTTATTTATACTTAATAATAAAAATACAAAGAGGTTTATTTTCAAAAAGTCTCTCCTTTATTCAAAATTTAATTAATTTAACTTGTGTTTTCAAAATGCGATAAAATGTTATGTGTTCGATAACATGCCAGATCCGGTCGGAACACATGGGTCGGGTTTAGGGTTGTAATATCTGGGATCTAGGGGTTATGCGTTTTAACTTGAATGTATGTGGTAGCGTGCCTATGTATGGTTTGAGTGTGTTTTGGGAGTTTCGGGAACTTTAGAATGTAGGTGAATGCCTTGGAAATATATTAGATTTTTAATTCTTAAAAGGGAGCTAATTAAGATAGGCCTTAAGAAAATTTGTTGGAGGATTTAGACACAAGAATTCAGTTGGCAAAGTGGCAAGGGAGGCGCCACTTAGAGCCTTAAGAAGTGACGCCACAAGCAGTGTGAGGGGAGCTTAGGTTCGAATCCCATGGATGGCAATAAGGTGACTTTTATTTTTGCATTTGTATGGCATGTGTCGGTCAAACTTTAATTAAGGTAAGGTTGGACTATTTTCTTTTATGGATAGTAGACTAAGGAAAAAGGTAAGTGTTAATTTAAGGAATGAAATCCTAAGTTTTGGTATGATAAGGGGACATAAGGCTTGAAATAAGGGATAGAATTTCTTAAACTTTGGGAAAGTAGAGGATTATACGGCATGAATCAAGGGCTTTATTTTGGAAATTATTTCATGGCTATTTTGACCATGAACCTGGTCGGTTTTGGGGCTAGGGGTTGGCGAATATTGAAAGGGAATAGGGATAGTTGATCAAATTCTTTAGCAAATTGGGCACCATTTTCTTTTCTTTCCAAAACCTCTTCCTAGCCGAATGTGTCTTGGGCTATTGGTAAAATTTTGCTTTGGTTTTGGCTATTATTCTTGACCAAATTGGTATTATTTTCTTTTCCTCTCAAGCTCTTTTCCTCTTTGTGCCGAAATTACTACCATTGAAAGGAGCATTGTTTTTCTTTCATTTTATTCTTTTCTTCCTTGGCGTAAACTTATAATCATCATTCTCTCTTCCCTCATCTTCTTCTTTTCTCTTCTTTTCTTTTCTTTTTACTTTGCTTAGGTCGAATCTCCTTTGGATACCAAAGCTAAATTGCATCAAGTCTCAACCTTCTCTTTCTTTTCACAATCCATCAAAACCGAAAGCACAAGTAAGCCTTAGCCGATTTCTCCATCTCTTTCTTCTTCCAAAGTCAATCACACTCCTCTATAGTAGCCGAATATCTCTGTGGTTCCAAGGTAAGTGAAGTGTGATATTCGCCAAAGGACATTTTTTTGTAAGCCTTATGGGTTGAAGCCGATTCTAACATAGTTACGTGAGAGGAGTTCATCAAATCGCAAAGTGCAAATCGTTTAGGCTTTGGGTTTCGGATTTAATCGATCGTAGAAAAAAGGTGTGTAGTTATCGTGACCGATCTCCGTTGTTTGTATTTGTTGTTATGTATATATATATACATATAAGATGTGTATGATAGCCGTAAATAATGGTTTGAGATGGTGGCTACCCATAGTGGGTATTCGGTTAACTAGGTCAGTTTTATGATATTATTTTACCTTGGTATATGTGTGGAATTGTGTTAAGCATGTGATGTATGCTCATTGAATTTTACTATTATTTGGCCATGATAATCGACATATGCATAGGGATTGGGATATGATTATTGAAGGATGGTGTACATTTATGTACGTGGTTTAGTGATGGCTACAAGCCTCACGTGATTGATGATCGACTCGTGCCTCATCGTGGTTGGTATCGGCTTTGTGCCATATCGTGGTTGGTGATGGCTATGTGCCTCATCGTGATTTGATGTTAGCTACGAGCTACATCGTGGATTGACGTTGACTGAGGTCGCATTGTGGATTATACTGTGATTTATTTCACGTGGACCAGTGGCTTGACCACTTGGTGGATGGCATTGCTTGCCAAATTGGTGTGTAGAGGTTGGAGGGTTGATTTAGTAATCCCCGTGTGTGGTGGTCGGATACGGGTGTGTAGAGGATGGACCCTAGGTCGGGTTGGGTGCATTTTGCATTATTATTTGATATGTGGATTGGTGTGGTTTGGGCTAAGCCCATGTGTGGAAATCAGGACTAATTACACATCGAGTCGATTTGACTCACCCAATTTTTTTACCAAACAATGCAAAGTATACATGATTCTTGGACCTGCTAGAGCGGATACGAGGTGGCCATGCGAAGATGTTTTTCATTGTTTTATGCACTTTATATTTTCAGTATTTTGAGTAAATATTTATTGTAATAAGGGCCACTTAAAGTATTTGAGGACTTTTATTGTGTTTGAGTTGGATTGACGATCGAGATGATATTTAGAAGGTTTTATTTTAGAAAGTGATTTACATCATCAAAACTTATATTAAAGTTTTAATTGAAATTTATAACAACATAATTTTACTTAGAATTTTAAATATACAATGTTTTTATAAATGATAGAAAATTTTGATGTTTTCACCCTTATGACAAATTCTTTTCAAACTTTTTCCTCAGTAGCATTCTAGATTCGGCCGTAGCGTTTAGGCCGGGTTTAGCGTGTTACAATTTGGTATCAGAGCCCAGTTCAAAACTCGACTTTGAGGGTTTTGGGTCCAAAACATTTTTTCAAAGATGGGCTTTTCAAAAACATAGACTTTCATGAACTATTTCAGTTTATTCGGCATGGCACCTGATCTCCTATCAAGTCCACGAGGTAAGTACCCTAACTATTGAAGTGATTGGTATGTGAAACTTTATGGGCATTACGGGATCGTAGATTAGTAGATTAGAGCTATTGAACCCTAGGACTAGTTTACTCCAATACAAAATACATAAGACTTAAGTACAACCAAACAAACCCGTGAGTAAGTCACGAAGTTAGGGTATGGCAACAGCCAGCGCATGTCTAGGATTGGATTCGGAAGAGCTTGGTATTTAAGCAGTCCTAGTGACTCACCTCCTCTTCACTGAATCCTACCAGTGCGTGTGATGGCTCACACTAACCAAGAGGACTTATTCACCGGCTTAAACCCGATAATTAAAACCCGAAAGGGACCAAATACACTGTTTGTAAAAATTACCTCAGATTGAATACAAACCTTAGTTTTGTAAAACTACAATCTGCTTTGACTAAAATATCCCGGTTTGGAAAATTTACTAAATTACCCCGATTTACAAAATTACCAAAATAACCCCGATTTCAAATTTCTAAAATACCTTTGATTTGGAAAATTTTTCAAAATAACCTCAAATTTGTAAATTCTGGAATGCCTTTGATTTGTAAAGATTTTTGAATTAATCCTAATTTATTACTAAAATACCCCTGTAGCATGAGTTACGAAAATACCCCTGGGTTGGGAACGGATAAAATGCCCATAGTAGTGTAGTGGATGTTGTGGATGAATGAATGTGACTCTCTGAATTAGGGTAGTAAACTTGAGATGAAAACTTTGGTTGATCAAAAGAACTACTACTAAAAACTTTTTTATATAAAATTGTTCGCGGATAATCAGTGGAACAAAAGACTAATGCATAAAATTTCTTAAATCAGATTAAATCGTAAAGTAGACATGAGTTCTAGGGGACGTGGTCGCCAGAAGCGAGGTAGAGGTAGGATGGTCGTGTCGAACCGGTTGGGTCCGGTCGGGGTTCGAAAATGGGGCACCGCCACCGATCGTAGGGCAAAATTTCAAGAGCAAACCGGAGGAGATGACGCAATATCGGGCTATGTCATGAAGTTTTAGAGCGAGTAGCGTGAGCTAGTATGGGAAATGGGGCTCGAAGTCGATGAGTCGAGAGACTTAGATCAAATGGAGCCGAGGTTTTAGGGAGTATCTGGGTAGCTCGAATGTAGCGAGTATTGGTTAGTGGCAATCGAGAGGATCATGGACGATTTGGATCAGACCGCCGAGGAAAAGTCGAAGGTCTTTGTTTAGCTACGCTTTGAGACGAGGCTTATCGCTGGTGGCTCACCGTCAAGGAGAGTATCCTCATGGATCGAGTGGATTGGGGTATTTTAAGGTTAAGTTTGAAGGGAAATACGTTAGAGCTAGCTACATCGACTCTCAGAGAAAGGCATTTCTAAATTTAGTGCAAGGAAATAAGTCAGTAGCTGAGTATGAAGCGGAGTTTCTGCGGTTAAGTCGGTATGCTAGAGGGATTGTAGCTACTGATTACGAGCGGTGTGTTAGATTTGAGGATGGGTTGCGAGATGAGCTGCGAGTGTTGATAGCGCCGCATCGAGAG
The DNA here is from genome assembly GCA_025506655.1 of Gossypium rotundifolium. Classification (NCBI taxonomy): domain Eukaryota; kingdom Viridiplantae; phylum Streptophyta; class Magnoliopsida; order Malvales; family Malvaceae; genus Gossypium; species Gossypium rotundifolium. The sequence continues at coordinate 25,052,413 of CP106728.1, forward strand.
AGGGACTTTGTAGTCTTAGTGGATAGAGCTCGGATAGTCGAGGAGGTCAAGAGGGCCGAGAGGCTGAATAGAGATAAGGATAAGAACCGTGATAAGAGGAGTTTTGGACCGTCAGAATCATCTAGGAGTCTTCAGAAAAGACCGAGGGTTAAAATTCGCTTTCGTTTTTATGCCACCGCCGGAAATCGTGACCGTCCGTGTCTCGGTGTGGAAGGTTTCATGTTGATAAATGCTGGGGACGGGATCGGGAGTGTTTTAGGTGTAAGTCTAAGTCTCATTTGATTAAAGATTGTCCTCGGGATCCGAATAGGGCTCGTCCGGTATGTGCAACAAGGCGGGTAGTCGTAGCGACGAAAGGTCGTGGTCTGAACCATGGAGGGAATGGTTCCGGCTGAGGTCGTGGAACACCAGGCCGAGGTGCTGGGAGTTCAGATGCGAGACAGCCAAGATTGGTTTATGCAGCCAGACGTCGCGAGGAAGGTGATGCACCAGATGTGGGCATAGGTATCGCTTTCTTATTGCCGAATACCTTTTACGCCTTTAATAGGCATCGGGTCAACTCGTTCTTATATTGCTAGTAAAGTATATGGAACTTTGAGTGTGAACTTGGAGACTGTACCAAGGAAGATGATTGTAGTTAGTCCTTTAGGGCAATCAGTCTTTAGGGAAGTGTCTTTAGAGGTTCAGAGGTTATAGTGATAGGTGAACAGAGGAATTAGTTATCCAATGTAGTGTCTGCTCATAAGGCAGAGAAGATGGTGAGGAAGGGTTCCAAGATTTAGTAGAAAGTATATTGGTTTTATTAAGATCGAAAAGCAAAGAAGAGCGTGAGTGTGGTGAGATAGGATGTACGATCGCTAGTTAGTTGGTAATTTTGAGGCCAAATTATTTTTAAGGGGTAGAATTGTAATATCTGGGATCTAGGGGTTATGCGTTTTAACTTGAATGTATGTGGTAGCGTGCCTATGTATGGTTTGAGTGTGTTTTGGGAGTTTCGGGAACTTTAGAATGTAGGTGAATGCCTTGGAAATATATTAGATTTTTAATTCTTAAAAGGGAGCTAATCAAGATAGGCCTTAAGAAAATTTGTTGGAGGATTTAGACACAAGAATTCAGTTGGCAAAGTGGCAAGGGAGAAGCCACTTAGGGCCTTAAGAAGTGACGCCACAAGCAGTGTGACGGGGGCCTAGGTTCGAATCCCATGGATGGCAATAAGGTGACTTTTATTTTTGCATTTGTATGGCATGTGTCGGTCAAACTTTAATTAAGGTAAGGTTGGACTATTTTCTTTTATGGATAGTAGACTAAGGAAAAGGTAAGTGTTAATTTAAGGAATGAAATCCTAAGTTTTGGTATGATAAGGGACATAAGGCTTGAAATAAGGGATAGAATTTCTTAAACTTTGGGAAAGTAGAGGATTATAAGGCATGAATCAAGGGCTTTGTTTTGAAATTATTTCATGGCCATTTTGACCATGAACCTGGTCGGTTTTGGGGCTAGGGGTTGGTAGAATATTGAAAGGGAATAGGGATAGTTGATCAAATTCTTTAGCAAATTGGGCACCATTTTCTTTTCTCTCCAAAACCTCTCTTCCTAGCCGAATGTGTCTTGGGCTATTGGTAAAATTTTGCTTTGGTTTTGGCTATTATTCTTGACCAAATTGGTATTATTTTCTTTTCCCTCTCAAGCTCTTTTCCTCTTTGTGCCGAAATTACTACCATTGAAAGGAGCATTGTTTTTCTTTCATTTTATTCTTTTTCTTCCTTGGTCAAACTTATAATCATCATTCTCTCTTTCCTCATCTTCTTCTTTTCTTCTTTTCTTTTCTTTTACTTTGCTTAGGCGAATCTCCTTTGGATACCAAAGCTAAATTGCATCAAGTCTCAACCTTCTCTTTTCTTTTCACAATCCATCAAAACTGAAAGCACAAGTAAGCCTTAGCCGATTTCTCCATCTCTTTCTTCTTCCAAAGTCAATCACTCCTCTATAGTAGCCGAATATCTCTGTGGTTCCAAGGTAAGTGAAGTGTGATATTCGGCCAAAGGCCATTTTTTTGTAAGCCTTATGGGTTGAAGCCGATTCTAACATAGTTACATAGGAGGGAGTTCATCAAATCGCAAGGTGCAAATCGTTTAGGCTTTGGGTTTCGAGATTTAATCGACTGTGCCGAAAAAGGTGTGTAGTTATCGCACTGATCTCCTGTTGTTTGTATTTATTGTTATGTATATATATATATATATGTATAAGATGTGTATGATAGCCGGAAATAATGGCTGAGATGGTGGCTACCCATAGTAGGTATTCGGTTAACCAGGTCAGTTTTATGATATTATTTTTACCATGGTATATGTGTGGAATTGTGGTAAGCATGTGATGTATGCTCATTGGAATTTTACTATTATTTGGCCATGATACTGACATATGCATAAGGATTGGGATATGATTATTGAAGGACAGGGTGTACATTTATGTACGTGGTTTAGTGATGGCTACAAGCCTCACGTGGATTGATGATCGGCTCTGTGCCTCATCGTGGTTGGTATCGGCTTTGTGCCATATCGTGGTTGGTGATGGCTATGTGCCTCATCGTGATTTGATGTTAGCTACGAGCTACATCGTGGATTGACGTTGACTGAGGTCGCGTTGTGGATTATACTGTGATTTATTTCACGTGGACCAGTGGCTTGACCACTTGGTGGATGGCATTGCTTGCCAAATTGGTGTGTAGAGGTTGGAGGTTGATTTAGTAATCCCCGTGTGTGGTGGTGGATACGGGTGTGTAGAGGATGGACCCTAGTGGGTTGGGTGCATTTTGCATTATTATTTGATATGTGGATTGGTGTGGTTTAGGCTAAGCCCATGTGTGGAAATCAGGACTAATTACACAATCGAGTCTGGTTTGACTCACCCAATTTTTTTACCAAACAATGCAGGTGATACATGATTCTTGGACCGGGCTGGAGCGAATACGAGGTGGCCATGCAGAAGATGTTTTTCATTGTTTTATGCACTTTATATTTTCAGTATTTTGAGTAAATATTTATTGTAATAAGGGCCACTTAAAGTATTTGGGGACTTTTATTGTGTTTGAGTTGGATTGACGATCGAGATGATATTTAGAATGTTTTATTTTAGAAAGCGATTTACATCATCAAAACTTATATTAAAGTTTTAATTCGGAAATTTGTAACAACATAATTTTACTTAGAATTTTAAATATACAATGTTTTTATAAATGACAGAAAATTTTGATGTTTTCACCCTTATGACAAATTCTTTTCAAACTTTTTCCTCGGTAGCATTCTAGATTCGGTCGTAGCATTTGGACCGGGTTTGGGGTGTTACAGGGGTGTTACAAATTGGTATCAGAGCACGGTTCAAAACTCGGCTTTAGGATTTTGGGCCTAAAAGATTTTCTAAAAATGGGTTTTTAAAACATGGATTTTTATTAGTAAAGGTTTATTAGTTCAGCATGGCACCTGCGTCTCCGGCCAAGTTCGCCAGGTAAGTACTCTAAACCATTGTGTGATATAAATGTGGACTTAATGGGCTTATGGGACGTAGACTATTTAGGTTAGAACTTGATGGACTCTAGGCTTAGACAAACAAATTCTTAAAATCCATAAGACTTAACTTCATTAAACAAAACCTGTAAACAAGTCACAAGACTAAAGTGTGGTAACAAGCATATGCATGTCTAGGAGAAGATCCGAAAGAGCTTGGTATTTAAGCAGTCCGAGTGACTCACCTCCTCTTCGCAGGAATCTCACCTGGTGCATAGTGATTGTTCACTTTAGCCATGACAGGGTGTGGTAATAGGCATATGCATGTCTAGAAGTGGATTCAGGAAAGCTTGGTACTTAAGCGATCCTAGTGACTCACCTCCTTTCCACTAGAATCCTACGTGGTGCGTAGTGACTATTCACCCTAGTTACGAGTACGTGTTGATGTGCCAAAACTACAATTAAAACCCGAAAAAGACCAAATACATTGCTTTTTCTCGCAAAAATTTTAGAATATCCTTACTTTGAAAAAATTACCCATGATTTGCGTAAATACCCGATTTACAAAGTCAATGTAATCTTTCCATAGAAAACAAAACAACAACAACAACAACATCAAAATATCCTTGAATTATAAAATTACCAAATTACCCTCGAGTTGTAAATGACCAAAACACCCTTAATTTGCAAACGACCAAAATACCCCTGATTGGCAAAATTACTGAAACACCCCCAGATTTTCAAAATTTCTGAAATAACCCCAGATTTCATAAATTACTAAAATGACCCTAGATTTGCAAAAATTATCGAAATACCTTCAGATTTACGAAGTTATCGAAATACCCCAAGTTAGAAAATTACCAAAATACCCTTATTTTGCCAAATCACCCAAAACCTTATTTTGGAAAATTACGAAAATACCCCTGTAGGACAAAATTACGAAAATACCCCTGGGTAGTGAAATGACGAAAATACCCCTGTTGGTGTGTATGGATGTTGAATGTGCATGGTTCCTAGAATTAAGAAGACCAAACACAGAGATAGGTTTGAATTCGAAAGAACTACTATCGAAATGATTTTACATAAGATTGTTCGCGGTTAATAAGTGAGAAGAATTAATTATTCATAAAATTCTTAATCAGATAAACGTCGATCGAAAGAATAAGTACAAGGGGACGAAGACGCCCAGATGCTAATAATGGTGCGTACCTTACCATAGTATACTAAGTGTTTATTTTGGCTTTAGAATTAGAGTCTTGAATGAAAGCATAGTGGTGAGACTCGGGTAGAATGATTACTAGTTAGTTGGAAATTTCGAGGACTAAATTTCTTTAAGAAGGGTAGAACTGTAACATCCTAAATTTTGGGCATATGCTTTTAATTGGTGAATATGTGGAATGAGTTAATTTAAGTGTTAGGGGTCCAAATTGGGCTCAAAGCTTAGGCGAGGCCTTGATTAAAATTATCTGCTTGGGCATTATAGGTTTAAAAGGTAGTATCTATGTTTAAAATACCAAAGTGGGCTTGTGGCCCAATCTTAGGAGGTGACGCCACACAAGGGAGTAAGGGGCCTAAATTTAAGTTTCATGGAGCCCAATTCTTTTAATTTAAGTTAGCTAAATTTTGGGCATTAGGATTAGGTGGAGTGGGTGGCAACAAGGCTAAAATTTAGGGTTTTAATGTTTAAAATATGTAGATAATAAGTAGATAAAGGCTATTATTTAGGAATTTATTTTATGTGGATGATAAGCAGATAAAGGCTAAGATTTAGGGATTTTAATGATTAAAATATGTGGATAATATGCTGCTAAAGGAGGGAGGAGTTAGAGATAATTAACTCTCTTTTAGATGAGCTAGTAGATTAAGATAAAGGAGAAAAAATTAGGAATTTATCTACAAAGAGAGTGATGGCCAAGAATCCATCACTGAGAGGAGTAAAGAAACCAACTACTACATGGCAAAGGGTTGCCGAATTTCCTATAAATAGAGGGGGCTAGCTTCTTATTTCTGACATTAAATCCTCTCCCTTTTGTACCGAAATTCCCTAGCTTCTTTTTTCCAAATTTCTTTCTCTAATTTCTTTAAAAGCCGAAACTTTTCCCCACTTTCTTCTCCCTTGTGCCGATTTCTCTAAAAAGCCGAAGCATCCATCGCTTTTTTCTTTTATTCATCCTATTTGAAAGTTTATTCTACACTTCCGGCATTTAAATCTTCCATCGGCATTACCGAATCCTCTCCCTAGTGCTAGCCGAATCTCTGAAACTAAGGTAAGAGTCGAATTTTGATTAGTTCTCATAATCTATTTTAGAAAGGCAAAAGCCGAAAGCTAATAGTTAATGGTTTTATGATGGGCGGCAATTCGGGATTTAAAGGAAGCTTGGTCAATTAGATCTAAAAGTCGAAAATAACTAGTCTCCACTTTCGGGATTTTTAAGGTAAGAAGATTTCCCTAGATTTCTATTAGATTTGATCATTATATGCAAGATCTTAAGGTTATAATGAGAATTAACGATTAAATATTGTTATAGTAGCTCTGATAAGGATTTGATGGAATTAAATATGGATCAGGCAAAAGAAAGAATCCATAAGTTTAAGAAACGAGCGATGATCTCATTGCTCGAGATTGGCCAATTGGTTGTGGACCTGGCTTCGAACAACACCTTAGGCGGATAGCGCTTGTGTCGACTAAGGATAGTGTCGATATAGAAAGCCTCATTTTATCGATAATCGTGTGTAGATCTCTAACACACTACCAATTAACTCGTATGCAAATCTATTTATGTATGTCATGGGCTAAAAGTCGAATAAGGTCAGTATAAACAATCGAATGGAACCCTAAAAGGGCTAGGCAAGGATGCTGTGCGTAAACATAGAACTCCCTATGTGTATCGAAAATATATATGATCGCATGATATTTTCTTTATGTGTGTATGCATGGGATGGGATATTGATATGATGAAGGGAAGTGCATGATAGGTCACGCAGATGATCGGTGGTAGAAAACCCACAAATGTAAATGCCAGTCACATTGTGATCGGTGGCTATGCCACGTTTAATGATTCCTACTTAATAGGAATAGGCGATCTGTTGTCGTTTTGGTGTGTAGCGGATGGAGGGTTGATTGTAGAAATCCCCAAGGTGTGACGGTTGAGTGCGGGTTGGCGGTAGAGGATGGAAACCTAGGATGGGTTGGGATATTTATTCTTTATTGTTTATTATGTGATTATGATTGATGCCTTCTGTATGGGCGGGGCCCATAATGTGTTTAATGGGCTCGAGTCGATGTGTGTTTTGAATTTATACACCTAGTCTTTGTGACTCAAGGCTTCCTTTTCTCTACTCTTCCAGTTGAGCAAGTAGATCGTGGACATGAGAGCCGAGATGCACTCGAGGGCCATCAAGTTCTATTTCTACAAGTTAATTTCTTTTGGGATTTCTTAAAGTTTATTTTATTTCATTGTTTTTTTTAGAATATTTATGTAATAAGGCCCCTAGCTTTCATTCAACTCAAAGAGCTTATCAATGTTAAGCAACGTATGAATTTTGTGATAAGGTTTATTTATACTTAAAATAAAAATACAAGGAGGTTTATTTTCAAAAAGTCTCTCTTTATTCAAAATTTAATTAATTTAACTTGTGTTTTCAAAATGCGATAAAATGTTATGTGTTCGATAACATGCCAGATCTGGTCGAAACACATGGGCCGGGTTTTGGGGTGTTGCGCCAATCTTAGGAGGTGACGCCACACAAGGGAGTAAGGGGCCCAAATTTAAGTTTCATGGAGCCCAATTCTTTTAATTTAAGTTAGCTAAAATTTGGGCATTAGGATTAGGTGGAGTGGATGGCAACAAGGCTAAAATTTAGGGGTTTTAATGTTTAAAATATGTGGATAATAAGAAGATAAAGGCTATTATTTAGGAATTTATTTTATGTGGATAATAAGCAGACAAAGGTTAAGATTTAGGGATTTTAAGGTTTAAAATATGTGGATAATAAGCAGATAAAGGTTATTATTTCGGAATTTATTTTATGTGGATGATAAGCATATAAAGGCTAAGATTTAGGAATTTTAATGATTAAAATATGTGGATAATATCTTTGATAAAGGAGGAGGAGTTAGAGATAATTAAGTCTCTTTTAGATGAGCTAGTAGATTAAGATAAAGGAGAAAAGTTAGAATTTATCTACAAAGAGAGTGATGGCTAAGAATCCATCACCGAGAGGAGTAAAGAAACCAGCTACTACATGGCAAAGGGTTGCCGAATTTCCTATAAATAGAGGGGCTAGCTCCTTTTTCCGACATTAAATCCTCTCCTTTGTGCCGAAATTCCTAGCTTCTTTTCTCCAAATTTCTTTCTCTAATTTCTTTAAAAGCCAAACTTTTCCCCACTTTCTTTTCCCTTGTGCCGATTTCTCTAAAAAGTCAAGCATCCATCGCTTTTTCTTTTATTCATCCTATTTGAGAAATTGTTCTACACTTCCTAAGATTTAAATCTTCCATCGGCATTACCGAATCCTCTCCCTAGTGCTAGTAGAATCTCCTAAGCTAAGGTAAGAGTCTAATTTTGATTAGTTCTCATAATCTAATTTAGAAAGGCAAAAGCGAAAGCTAATAGTTAATGGTTTTATGATGGTGCAATTCGGGTTTGAAGGAGGCTTAGTCGACTAGATTTTATTAGATTCATTCAATTTCGGATTTTAAGGTAAGAAGATTATCCTAGATTTTTATTAGATTCATTCAATATATATATGATCTTAACTCTAAAAGGAGGATTAATGATTAAATATTGTTATAGTAGCTCGATAAGGATTTGATGAAATTAAATATGGATCGTGCAAAAGAAAGAATCCTAAGTTTAAGAAACGAGCGAGATCTCTTTGTTTGAGATTGGCCAATTGGTTGTGGACCGACTTGAACAATACCTTAGGCAGATAGCGGTTGTGTCGACTAAGGATAGCGTCGATATAGAAAGCCTCGTTTTATCGGTAATCGTGTGTAGATCTTTAACACACTACCAATAAACTCTGTATGTAAATCTATTTATGTATGTTATGGGCTAAAAGCTAGGAATAAGGTCGTTAAAGCGATCGAATGGAACCCTAAAAGGGCTAGGCAAGGATGCAGTGCGTAAACATAGAACTCCCTATGTGTATCGAAAAATATAAATGACCGCATGATATTTTCTTTATGTGTGTATGCATGGGATGGGATATTGATATGATGTAGGGGAAGTGCATTAAAGGTCACGCAGGATGATCGGTGGTAGAAAACCCACAAATATAAATGCTAGGTCACATTGTGATCGGTGGCTATACCACGTTTAATGATTCCTACTTAATAGGAATAGGCGACTGCTATCGCTTTTGGTGTATAGCGGATGGAGGGTTGATTGTAGAAATCCCCAAGGTGTGATGGTTGGTACGGGTTGGTGTGTAGAGGATGGCAACCTAGGATGGGTTGGGTTATTCATTCTTTATTGTTTATTATGTGATTATGATTGATGCCTTCTGTATGGGCGGGGCCCATAATGTGTTTAATGGGCTCGAGTCGATGTATGTTTTGAGATTTATACTTTCGAGTCTTTGTGACTCACGCTTTCCTTTTCTTTACTCTTCTAGATGAACAGAGATCGTGAACATGGGAGCCAAGACGGACTCGAGGGCCATCAAGTTCTATTTCTACAAGTTAATTTCTTTTGGGATTTCTTAAAGTTTATTTTATTTCATTATTTTTTTTGAGAATATTTATGTAATAAGGGCCCTAGCTTTCATTCAACTCAGCAGTTATCAATGTTAAGCAACTTATGAATTTTATGATAAGGTTTATTTATGTTTAATAATAAAAATACAAAGAGGTTTATTTTCAAAAGTCTCTCCTTTATTCGATTTAATTAATTTAACTTGTTTTTTTTAAAATCCGATAAAATGTTATGTGTTCGATAACATGCCAGATCCTATCGAACGCATGGGCTTTGTTTGGGGTGTTACATTAAGTTATTTTTATGTATATATTTTATATTATTTTATATATATATATATATATTTGTTGTGTGTATAATTTACTTCTTCAAAATTATATTTACTTATTCGATACATGTTTATATATTATTATTCTTATATATACAATATTTTATATTAAGTTTCTTTTATTTATTTACATATTACTTAAATTAATGTAATATTTGATGTCGACTTTGTATGCTAGTATTCCATTGCATATTATGGAAAATATTGTGTTTAATGACAATTTAGCTTTAAAGATCATCTTTTATTTACACAAAGGTTTTTAAAATTATAAGGCAATGTTCGTGTTTAGTGGTTACGAGGAAATCGTGCTCTAACTTACTGAGTTTCGATTTTCCTCGTTTAAAACCTAATAACCGAGTATCCTTTCTCTCTTAACTCAAAATGCATGATATTTTAAATAAAAAAACTTATTCTCGGGAAATTGAGACATTGCACCCTAACTTACTGAGTGTGATGTTTTATTTTCGCAAAATAAAAATTTCAAAAGAACAAAGGCAATATTCCGTATTTGGGAAATTTGAGAAATAGTGCCCTAACTTATTGGATTGCGATTTTTTATTTGACTCAAATAATTGAATATCCTTCTTATTTTTAAATGAATGAGTATTGAATGTCGAAAGATAAATCTTATTTTGAAAATATGAAGTGTTGTGCCCTAACTTACTGAGTATGACATTTTATTTCTTCGAAATAAGAACTTTCGACATCTGATATGATGTTGTCAAAATATATCTTAAATAATGGATTGTAATCTAGAATCTTTTCAAATTTTCGATGTCGTGACATTAATTAATCAATTCGGTTCCAATTTTGGGCGTTACGGGGTTAATCCTTCGTCAGACGTAATTGACTCCCGAACCTATTTTCTCAAATTTCGTAGACCAAAAACACCGTTTTAGTAAACCAAAATGTTTTATTAAAACAAAGGTGACTCGATCACACCTTATCAAAAAGATTGGTGGCGACTCCATATTTTTAAAATCGATTCTGCTTTTAAAAAAAGCAGTAAAAAAATGGTTTCGACAACGACTTGGCGACTCAACGGGAGCCGAAAGAGAGTCAAGTCAGAAATTGATTAATGTCCATCCTTTTGTCGAAAAATGAAAATTTAATTTGAAAAATTACGATCCTTTTATTTGCATTCGCTTGTGTCATCTCATTTGATTGTTATGGTTCGAGTCTTGTAAAATATTTTTGCATCATGTTACATGGCCGCTGGGTCACACCTTTTTAAGTGGGAGTGAGAAGCTACTCTTTCGTGAGGTTTTCACCTCCGTGCAAGATAGCGAATCACTTCCGGAATACATCCATACCTATGTCTTCGTGAGATTTTCATCTCCATACAGCCATTGGGAAATGTATTCTCCTGAACCGAACTCGATTCATATGAGCCTATAATGGGTGAGGATTGAGGAATCTGCTGGTTCAGGTACCCTCAACTTTAGAACTCAAATCACATGTAAAAGACCCTAAGAGCTTACCCCAGATGAAGTTGTGATAAACCCTAGTGGTCACCCAATAGGTGCTTGAATGTTTTACATGCTTTAGATTTCGTTTCTATTGTATTGATTTTTTTTTTTATCCTTGTTATTTAGCATGCATTTTCATATTAGAGAGAGATGTTGATTTGGGTTCGATTGCTAAATTAGGGAGCTCTGCAGGGAGAACGAATTTCTTGATGAAACGGAAGATAATATGGATGTTCGTATATTTGTAGTCCGTTTCATGTAAAAAGCTTTGTCCTCTAGTAAAGTTTCCTAAAAGAAATTGAGTTAGAATCGACATCTCTTTACATTCATTTCATGCATTCACATAGCATTATATCATATGCATTAGATTTCATGAGAGGACCCTGATTGATTGGTGAATTTGAGTTAGCATTACATTACATTGCATTACATGGCATTCTATGCATTAAAATTCATTAAAAAGACCCTGATTGATTAAAACTATTACAGTGACATGGAAACCAACAAAACTTTATCTTACGGGACAAGGAGAAAGTCAATGGAACTAAAGGCTAAAAAAATTGAAGCAACCGCAAAAGGATATACAGGAGCAAATGCAGGAACAGTTGGCCAAAATTCAGTAGGATATGATGGAGAAAATGATGGAATCACAGAAAAACATGATGACTCAAATGACACAGTTGTTTAAAGGACTTACAGATTAGGGAAATAGTTTAGCGGTTAATGACACTGAGACTCTTCCACACCCTCCTGGTTTTACTCCACCACATATGCCAATGCGACATAAGGTAACTGTACAAAGGCCATCGGTCACAGTTAGTCCACAACAGTTGCAGGCTGGGGCTCCAATAAATTTTCAAACCGGGTTAGGCTTTGGTGACAATTCGATCGTTACTAATGTGTCCGATTTAGATGAGATGGCAGAAGTAGAAAGGGTAAAAATAGAATCTCAGAAGCAATTAGAGGAGAGGTGCACGCGGCTAGAGGAGAAGTTCAAAGCCATGGAAAGCGTTGATAGTTACCGCGGGATTAAAGCTAAAGACCTGAGCCTAGTTCCAAATCTGGTACTTCCTTACAAGTTTAGGATGCCAAAGTTTGAAAAATACAATGGAACAAGCTGGCCAGAGGCATATATTACCATGTTTTGCAGAAGGATGACTGGTTATGTTAATAATGATCAGTTGCTAATCCATTGTTTTCAAGATAGTCTAGTGGGAGCTGTGTCAAGATGGTATAATCAGTTGAGTAGAAATAGAATTGGTTTATGGAAGGATCTAGCCCAAGCATTCATGAAACAATATAGTCATGTTACTGACATGACTCCTGACAGGATTACTTTGCAGAATATAGAGAAAAAGCCAAATGAAAGTTTCAGACAGTATGCTCAGAGATGGAGGGAAGTCGCCATTCAAGTCCAGCCACCACTTATGGAAAAAGAAACTATGATGCTCTTTATAAATACCTTAAAGGCCCCGTTTATCTCTCATATGTTAGGAAGCACCACGAGGAGTTTTTCTGATATAGTGATGACAGGAGAAATGATCGAGAATGCCATAAGAAGTGGAAAGATAGAGGTCGGGGAAGGTGCCAAAAGGTCAGCTTCACGAAAGAAGGAGAATGAGGTGAATAATGCAAATATGGGTTTTTCAAAAGCTATCACGGTGAATCAACCAAAGGTAGTAATGGCAAGTCAAGGATCGTCAAGGCAAGAATAAGGTACCAGACAAAATACGAAGAAAATTCAGTTTACACCAATCTTAACGTCGTATAAAAAATATATCAGAGTTTATTTGATGCCCATGTGGTGTCTCCTTTTTACCTAAAGTCGTTGCAGTCTCCATACCCTAAGTGGCATGATGCAAATGTTCAGTGCGAATATCACGCGGGGACTGTGGGACATTCAATAGAGAATTGTATTGCTTTTAAGAAGTTGGTGGAAAAATTTATTCAAATGGGCATTATAAAGGTTGACGAGACATCAAGTGCAAGAAATCCATTACCCAATCATACTGATGGTGGGATAAATATGGTGAATGAAGGGAAAGGAATTAGGGTAGATATGGCAGAAGTAAAAACTCCGTTAATATTGGTTTGGGAAGAAATGGTCAAAATGGGGCTAATAATTTCGGAAGGAAGTTGTGAAAAGAGGAGAAATTATTGTGAATATCATCATGAAAAGGGGCATGAGATTCAGAATTGTAGGGAATTTAAAGCTTTGGTACAGGGTTTGATTGACAATAAAGAAATGGAATTTTGTAGCGAGCATATAGAAGAAAAAGACATATGCGTGACAGAAGTTCCAAAGGGCAATTTCCCAGTAATTATTATTTCACGGCCTAGAAATAATGAGACAGGAGCACCAATGGCCCCGAAGATAACAATCCAAAAACCTGTAGTCTTTCCTTATAAGAACAGCAAGAGAGTCCCTTGGAACTATGATTGTAATGTAACAATACATGAAAGAGAGAATTCAGTTGGTACTGCGAAAGAGGATCAAGATGGGGGTTCTCATACACATAGTGGGAAACGCTATGATATTCAAACAGAATCTGCAAAAGGAAAAGCATTAGTGGTAGAGCCAAGGAAGGGGAAAATAGATGAGCTCAAGTCTTACGTAAATGAGCGATGGGAGAAGAAGAAGCTAAAGAATTCACAAGTTCTTGAAGCACAGTGAGTATAGTGTGGTGGAACAGCTTTATAAACAACCAGCTCGTATTTCTGTATTAGCCTTACTGCTGAGTTCGGAGGCATACCGAAGTGCGTTGATGAAGGTTTTGAATGAAACGTACGTGACCAACGATATTTCGGTCAATAAATTAGATCGTTTGGTGAACAATATAAGCGCTGATAATTTCATCTATTTCAATGATGATGAGATACCATCAGGAGGCAGGGGATCCACCAAAGCTTTGCACATCACCACTAGATGCAAAAGATACACATTTCCTAGAGTCTTGATAGACAATGGGTCAGTGTTAAATGTTTTGCCCTTATCTACTTTGAACTGATTACCGGTGGATAGTCCGCATATGAAAGAATGCCAGAATGTAGTAAGAGCATTTGACGGCACACAAAGGAAGGTCAGAGGGAGAATCGAAATACCTTTATTGATTGGCTGAACTACGTATGAGGTAGATTTCTTGGTCATGGATATTAAGCCTTCATACAACTACTTACTGGGGAGACCATGGATTCATTCAGCGGGAGCAGTACCTTTGTCACTGCACCAGAAACTAAAGCTAGTATTGGAAGGTCGATTAGTGACAATAAATGCTGAAGAAGACATTATCACAATGGTAACTAGTGATGCACCGTATTTAGAAACGAATGATGAGGTAGCTGAGTGTTTATTTCGATCTTTGGAGTTTATAAATGCAATGTTCATTACCGAAGGAAACAAAATTCCAATACTGAAAATGTCTAAGTCTGCAAGAATAGGACTACGGATGACATTAGAAAAAGGAGCTCGACCTAGAAAGGGGCTAGGAAAACTCTTGCAAGGAAGAATTAAGGTGACGATACTGAATGATAAACAGGATCATTTTGGTTTGGAGTTCAAACCAGACGCAAAGCAAAAGAAGAAAGAGTTAGAAAGAAGACAGGAAAGAAGAAAGGCGCGTTTGAATGGTGAAGAAATCAGATGGGAACCCATGATAATTCCCCATATCTCTAAGAATTTTGTATCGGGAGGGATCATTCATCTTAGAAGGCCAAATAAGAAAAACATTACAGAAATGATGATAAGTGTATACATCAATACTATATCGGAAGATACGATGGGAAGAAGAATATTACCGGATATTTGTCCTTATGAGCCGGGAAGCATTTTGGATAATTGGACTGTTGAAGAATTTCCTGTAATAGTTAGAGCATACTCAGAGTAATGTTCCAAACACTCTTGTTGCTTTAGGCCTAGAAGTAATAAGATTTATTTTGTGGAAAAGGCCCATGTTCAAACATCATTATTTCAATGAAGTTCATTTTGTTATAATATTGCCTCATTATTCACACACTTTTTCGGCTCATTCTTTTCATTTCATTCATATTCATATAAACAATTATTCTTAAAGTTATTCATGGTATATTCCTTTGAACCTCTAATAGGTTCCCAGATATCAACGATATGAGTGACGCTGATATTGATTCAAAATTGCTTTTTGAGCAAGATGTGTGTTCAGAGGGATCTCAGGACTTTGAAGATGATGGAGACAATAGCTTATCATCGGACTTGTTAAGGATGGTAGAACAAGAAGAGAAACAAATTTTACCCCACAAAGAGGCAGTGGACCTAGTGACTTTAGAAGAGGGAAAGGCAGTAAAAATTGGAACATGCATAACTGAAAAAATAAAGCGGGACCTTGTGGATTTGCTTCAAGAGTTCAAGGATGTTTTTGCATGGTCGTACCAAGATATGCCAGGGTTAAGCACTGACATTGTAGTACATCGTCTCCCCATAAAGGAAGATTGTAAGCCGGTTCAACAAAAACTTCAGAGAATGAGGCTGGACATTGTACTAAAAATAAAAGAAGAAGTAAAGAAGCAGTTTGAGGCTGGGTTCCTGCAAGAGGTCAAATACTCGGAATGGGTAGCCAACATTGTGCCTGTCCCTAATAAGGATGGGAAGGTGCAAATGTGCGTGGATTATAGAGATTTGAATAGGGCCAGTCCAAAGGACAATTTTCCTTTGCCTCATATTGATACTCTAGTGGATAACACGGCAGGCTACATGTTGTTTTAGTTCATGGATGGATTCTCGGGGTATAACCAAATAAAAATGCATCCTGAAGATATGAGAAAGACTACCTGCATAACATTGTGGGGTATGTTCTATTATAAGGTGATGCCGTTTGGATTGAAAAATGCAGGGGCAACGTATCAGATGGCTATGGTGACCTTGTTTCATGATATGATACATAAAGAAATTGAGGTTTATGTGGACAACATGATTGCAAAGTCTAAACAGAAGAGGAACACATCCAAGTTCTAAGAAAATTATTCTTGAGGTTGAGAAAATTCTAGTTAAATCTCAATCCAACCAAATGTACTTTTGGAGCTAGATCCGGCAAATTACTGGGCTTCATAGTCAGCGAGAAAGGAATCAAGATTGACTCAGACAAGGTCCAGGCTATACAGGAATTGCCTCCACCACGCACTCAAAAAGAAGTTAGAGGTTTCTTGGGAAGGTTAAATTACATCGCTCAGTTCATTTCACAGCTAACTGAGAAATGTGATCCAATATTTCGTCTTCTGAAGAAACACAATCCCGGAGTGTGGAATGATGAGTGCCAAAAAGCTTTCGACAGGGTCAAACAGTACTTGTCAAATCCTCCAGTCTTGTCACCTCATTGCCAAAATCGGCCACTAATCCTATACTTGACAGTGTTTGATCACTCTATAGGGTGTGTACTGGGTCAACATGATGACTTGGGAAGAAAAGAAAAAGCGATATATTACCTTAGTAAGAAGTTTACTGAATGTGAGATGAGGTATTCGCCAATTGAGAGGTTATGCTGTGCCCTGATATGGACAACTCGGAGATAGCAGCAATACATGTTATATCATACAACGTGGCTAATTTCGAAGTTGGACCCCTTGAAATACATGATGGAGTCGAACACCTTGAATAGGAGGATGGCCAGATGGCAAATTTTACTCTAAGAGTTTGACATACAAAAATCCGTGAAAGGAAACGCGATAGAAGATTTTTTGGCAAGTAGAGCGCTAGAAGACTATGAGCCCTTAAACTTCGATTTTCCTAATGAAGGGTTGATATACATGGCAGCGACCGAAGAAAATACTTGGAAGTTAAATTTTGATGGAGCATCGAACGCTGTGGGTAATGGAATAGGGGCAGTCCTAGTATCCCCAGGTGGTGATTATTATCCGTTTACATGCAAATTAAATTTTGATTGTACAAACAATATGGCTGAATATGAAGCATGTATTATGGGATTGCGTGCGGCCATAGAACGAAAGATCAGAGTATTGGAAGTATATGGAGATTCTGCATTAGTGGTTTATCAATTGAGAGGGGAATGGGAAACAAGAGATCCTAATTGATCAATTGTTGAAAGATAGTTTTGGGGTTAATTGAAGAGTTTGATAATGTTACCTTCAGTTATCTTCCAAGAGACGAGAATCAAATGGCAGATGCTTTAGCTACTTTAGCTTCCATGATTAATGTTAGCAAAGCAGAGGATGTAAAGCCTATCCAAATGAGTGTTCACGAGGCCCCGGCTCATTGTTATAGCATTGAGAAGGAAGAAGAAAGAGATGATCATCCCCGGTATCATAATATACTTCAATATGCAAAAAATCGTGAGTACCCAAATCAAGTAACTGAGAATGAAAAAAGTACATTGAGAAGGCTAGCTTATGATTATGCCCGAGATGGAGAGATCTTGTATAAAAAGGGAAAAGACCAAGTACTATTGAGATGTGTGGATGCTGTGGAAGCTAGGAAAGTTTTGGAAGAAGTCCACGAAGGCATCTGCGGAACACACGCAAATGGTTTTACAATGGTCAGACAGATTATGAGGTTCGGATGTTACTGGTCTACCATGGAAAAAGACTGCATCAGTTATGCTAAAACGTGTCACAAATTCCAGATCTATGGGGACAAAATCCATGTATCTCATTAGCTTCTGCATGTTATGACTTCCTTGTGGCCTTTCTCTATGTGGGCATGAATGTCATTGGGCCGATCTCTCCAAAAGCGTCAAACGGGTATTGGTTTATCTTTGTTGTCATCGACTATTTTACCAAGTGGGTAGAAGCTGCTTCGTATGCTAGTGTTACCAAGACGGCAGTTAGCAAATTTTTAAAGAAAGAAATCATATGTCGATATGGGATGCCTGAGAGGATTATATCAGATAATGCAATGAACTTGACTAACAGCAAGATAGTGGAAGTCTGTGGTCAATTCAAAATCAAGCACCATAACTCATCGCCGTATCGTCCAAAAATGAATGGTGCCGTGGAAGCATCCAATAAAAACATCAAGAAGATTGTGGGAAAAATGTCCGAGACTTATAAAGATTGGCATGAGAAGTTGTCATTTGCCCTCTATGCTTATCGAACGTCTGTTAGAACTTCTACTGGGGCAATGCCTTTTTCATTGGTCTACGGAATGGAGGCAGTTTTACCTATCGAAGTGGAGATACCTTCTCTTCGAGTTTTGTCGGAACTAAAATTGGATGAAGCGGAGTGGATGCAGACTCGTTATGACCAGCTGAATTTGATTGAAGGGAAAAGGCTAAAAGCTATTCAACATTGTCGAATGTACCAAAAACGGATGATGCGAGCTTACAATGAAAAGGTTCGCCCAAGAGAATTTCATGAAGGGGATTTGGTGTTGAAAAAGATACTCCTCATTCAGAAGGACTTCAGAGGAAAGTGGATGCCCAATTGGGAAGGACCTTACATTGTAAAAAAGGCTTTCTCGGGAGGAGCATTGATTTTGACAGAGATGGAAGGGAAAACTCTACCCAATCCTATAAATTCGAATTCAGTCAAAAGATATTATGCTTAAAAGAAGCCAAAGTAAAAACCCGCAAAGGGCGCTTTCGGACTTTCTTAAAAAAAGAAAAAAGAAAAAAAAAGGTCATGGTGAAAACCCGCAAAGGGCACTATGAGCTCGTAAAAAGGAAAAGGCTAAGGTGAAAACCCGCGAAGGGCGCCTTTAAAAAAAAAAGAGAGGCCAAGGTGAAAGCCCGCAAAGGGCGCCTTGAGGCCAAAGGGGATTTGAGTTGAAAACCCAAAAAGGGCGGCTCAAATTTTGATCAGAGGAAGGACAGGTGATGGTCTTGCTATACTTGAGTTAACAAAGAAGGGATATGCTATATCTTGAAGCATCAACAAAGTACTTGAGATCTCCTAAACACATTTTGGGTTCAAGACAGTTTTCAGGAAGCTCATGCGGAAAAGCTCAAGCGACGATATCTGGGGCACCTAATTTTGATTTTATAATGAATTTGCAATCTTCGAATACTTTGTTCCTTTCAAGAATTTCATTTTCAAATTAACCTCTTATTTTGATTGTTTCTATCCTTTTTTAAGGATAAATACTTTTCAACTCATTTATTCCTTTTGGTTCTTAATCTTATTCTTGTTCATTAATACCAATCCATTGTGAGCATTTTTGCATTGAGATAATGATGAATGAATTAGTAATACTTTCATAAAAAGAGTTTCGCGTATTACTCTGATGGTTTCTAAATAATATGAGGCAGGATGGTTATCTAGAACTTACCGAACTTAAGGCTTGGAATATTTGGGGAAAGGAGTTTAAGGCGAAACCATTTCTTTGGTTCTTTCAAATATCTGGTAGATATTGGGAGATGGTTATTCTTGAAAGAAAGGAGCTTACATTTATCTGGTTGAGACACTGAAAGATGGTAATTGGCCAAAAAGATACAATTCACCTATTCTTGAGTTGGGTGGACTGAAATGATACAAATCCTCTACTCTTGAAGCTGTAGTTGGGGGAAAGGAGTTTTCAAGCCTTTATCCCTAAGTCGGGATGATATAGAATCGATACGGGCCCTGTATTTTTGAACAACAATGGGATGGGTTGAAGAAGAAGCTAATACTATATTATGGACTTACAGTGGGATGGATTGGAAAAGATTCAAATTTTATACTCTGGAGTTATAATGAAATGAACCCTAAAGTTACTGATGAGGGCAAGTTTATTGAGCAGGATATATTGGTTTTTTCAAGCTTTCTTTTGAGAACACTAGCTGATCAAAAGGGCAGCATATTACCCTGATGAACAATGAATGATGATACTCTAAACTGGGATAATTCTCATAAAATTCTGTATTCATGCAAAACGCATTTAGTTAGAGGCATTTGGTTCATTCTGATCATTGCATCCTAGTCATTCTCATGATATTTTGCATTCATGCAAATATCATTCATAATACATTTAGTTGGGTACATTAGATTCATGTTGATCATTGCATCCTAACCATTTCGCATAAACATAGTCACATAAAATTGATTTCACAGGATATGTCCCTTAGAGGACGGCGTCTTAACATTGGTGACAAATCTGGCAATCCTAAAGTTGCAGGAGCAGATTAAAAATAACAGATCTGGCGATCCTGAAGTTGCAGGAGCAGATCGAAGACATCAAATTTTGCCTGCCTGAGTGAAGCGGATCTAAGACAACAAATCTTGCAATCCTGAAGTTGCAGGAGCAGATTGAAAATAACAGAACTGGCAATCCTGAAGTTGCAGGAGCAGGTCGAAGATATCAGATTTTTCCTCCTTGAGCGAAGTGGATCGAAGATAGCAAGTCTGGCAATCCTGAAGTTGCAGGAGCAGATTGAAGGTCGCAGATCTGGCAACCCTGAAGTTGCAGGAGCAGATCGAAGACATTAGATTTTGCCTTCCTGAGTGAAGCAGATCGAAGATAGCAAATCTGGCAACCCTGAGTTTGCAGGAGAAATTGAAGATAGCAAATCTGGCAATCTTAAAGTTGCAAGAGCTGAGTGGAAATAACGGATCTGGCAATCCTAAAGTTACAGGAGCAGATCGAAAACATCAGATTTTGCCCTCTTGAGTGAAGATGAGCAAAGATACTAGTCTGGCATCCCTAAGTTGGCAAGGGAGTAGACTAAAACAAGCTTTATTTCCCTGAAGTTGCAGTAGAGCATATCGAAGCACTAGTTCTCATGTCCCTGAAGATGCAGCGGAATGGAATGAAGCTTCTCAAAGAAGAAAAGCACTAAAAGAAGTCTAGGATTCGAAGATCGGGCAAAAGTGGCCCTCTTTGAAGTATTTGCTCTATTCTCGTTTCACGATAATGAGCAAAGAGAGGCAGCTGTAATAGGCCTATTCTGCCCGGCCCGTTCAAAAAAAATATTAAAACCCAAAAATAAAACCAAATTAAAAACCAAAATCCAAATTAATAAAAGTCCCTTTTATAACAGTCCAAATACAAACCCAATAATTTAAATAGCCCAAATATATGACCCAAATTCAACCCAAACAAGGCCCAATGCTAACTAGCCTATTAGGCCCAATTATATTAAAATTTCTAGAAACCCTAGGGGTTTCCAAAATAATCCAGCAGGCTCATAGTTCTCTACGCGCGCCCATTGAATTTCTCGCGTGATCTTCAAGCGCGTCCTTTGGCTTCTTGCGTGCTCTACACACGCACCTTTTCAGATCCCCATGAGCAGACCACACGCAGGCCTCTAGAGCTTCTAGATCTTTCGGGCAGTCATCTTTCACGCGCCTCGCATCTGTGCTAAGAACTTGTCACGCACATCTCAGCAACGGCCTTGACCCGAATGTTTCTTAGCGTAGTAAAGCCACATCTACAATTCCAGTGGGCATTAGAACCTGCGAGAAGAAAAGAAAGGCAAAAATAACAGAATCCAGTATAGCAAAAAAATGTATTTGGATTTTTATTTTTTATTTTGGCTATAAAAAGAGCCTGATGTAAGCATAAAGAGGATTCCATTTTTTTTATATACACTGATACCAGAGAAATTCAAGAAAAAGAAAGATTGTAACAGGTGATTTCTATTTTCTTTTTTTTATTTCGATTTAAGGTTCTGCTTCATCATTTTTTTTAAAATATATAAAAATAAAAAATGAAAGAGTGGATTTACCTTTGCAAGACGAGAGGATGGTCGGACTTCCTTCGTTGAAATCGGAGTGAAGGAGATCATGTCGATATTAGGGCCTAGTTTCGAATAACCCCAAATGACCAAAATCGCCATTAATAAATTGGTTATCGTGGCACTTTAGTGGTCGATGGTCTTTCTTGACACGACGGACGAGGGATGGTTTGGTTTTTGCGGCGGCTGAGAAAAGAATAGAAGAAGGGGATTAGGGTTAGACTTAAGAAGAATAAAAGGGATCTGATTAGTTTAAAGGTTTAAATAATGGATTAATACAAAACAGCGTCGTTTAGGAGGGTGTAGATCCGTGTGTTGACCCGCTTGGCGACCCGGATCCGCGCTTTTCTTCGTTAAAAGGAATATTTACTTGTTTAGTCACTCTGCTCTTTGATTCTGTTGCAATGTAATCCTATCCAAACGCAGCGTTTTGGCTAATCAAATATTCTTGACACGGTCCTTATTAATTTGTGCGCATTGTATTTCAATCCTTTTAGATTTCATTTTGATTTATTGCTTTTAGCCTCTAATTTTGTCTTGATTTCGAAGTAATCCTTAAATTATTTAGTTAATTATTTGTTTATTGAATTCTTTAATTATTCTTTTAATTAATATTTAATACTAAATATTTTAAATAGTTTTAGCTATTATTTATTTTATTTACATGATATTTTTATTAATTCTATATATATATGCTTTTATATACACATATTATTTATATTAAGTTATTTTTATGTATATATTTTATATTATTTTATATATATATTTGTTGTGTGTATAATTTACTTCTTCAAAATTATATTTACTTATTCGATACATGTTTATATATTATTATTCTTATATATACATTATTTTATATTAAGTTTCTTTTATTTATTTACATATTACTTAAATTAATGTAATAGTTGATGTCGACTTTGTATATTAGTATTCCATTCATATTATGGAAAATATTGTGTTTAATGACAATTTAGCTTTAAAGATTATCTTTTATTTACGCAAAGATTTTTAAAATTATAAGGCAATGTTCGTGTTTAGTGGTTACGAGGAAATCGTGCTCTAACTTACTGAGTTCTGATTTTCCTCGTTTAAAACCTAATAACCGAGTATCCTTTCTCTCTTAACTCAAAATGCATGATATTTTAAATAAAAAAACTTATTCTCGGGAAATTGAGACATTGCACCCTAACTTACTAAGTGTGATGTTTTATTTTCGCAAAATAAAAATTTCAAAAGAATAAAAGCAATATTCCGTATTTGGGAAATTTGAGAAATAGTGCCCTAACTTACTGGGTTGCGATTTTTCATCTGAGTCAAATAATTGAATATCCTTTTTATTTTTAAATGAGTGAGTATTGAATGTCGAAAGATAAATCTTATTTTGAAAATATGAAGTGTTGTGCCCTAACTTACTGAGTATGACATTTTATTTCTTCGAAATAAGAACTTTCGACATCTGATATGATGTTGTCAAAATATATCTTAAATAAATGGATCGTAATCTAGAATCTTTTCAAATTTCTGATGTCAGGACATTAATTAATCAATTCAGTACCAATTTTGGGCGTTACGGGGGTGCTAATCCTTCCTCGTATGTAACTGACTCCCGAACCTATTTTCTCAAATTTCGTAGACCAAAAACACCGTTTTAGTAAACCAAAATGTTTTATTAAAACAAAGGTGACCCGATCACACCTTATCAAAAAAGATTGGTGGCGACTCCATATTTTTAAAGTCGATTCCTGTTTTTAAAAAAAACTGTAAAAAAAATGGTTTCGACAGTCATAAGCTCGCATCATTCGTTTTTGGTACATCTGACCATGATAAATAGCCCTTAGCCGCTTTTCCTTAATCAAGTTAACAGATCATATCAAAACTGGATCCATTCTACTTCATCTAACTTTATCTCTGACAAAACTCGAAGGAAAGGTATCTCCACTTCAATAGGTAAAACTGCCTCTATTCCATAAACTAATGAGAAAGGCGTTGCCCCGGTGGAAGTTCTGATGGATGTTCGATAAGCATAGAGAGCAAATGGTAACTTCTCGTGCCAATTTTTATAAGTTTCAATCATTTTTCCCACAATTTTCTTGATGTTTTTACTGGCTGTTTCCACTGCACCATTCATTTTTGGAAGATACGGGGATGAATTGTGGTGTCTGATCTTAAATTGACTGTAGACTTCTGCTATCGTGCTATTGTTCAAGTTCAATGCATTGTCAGATATAATTCTCTCAGGCATTCCATATTGACATATAATTTCCTTTTTTAGGAATCTATTGACTGCCGTCTTAGTAACACTGGCATATGAAGCAGCCTTTACCCACTTGGTGAAAAAGTCGATGACTACAAAAATGAATTGATGCCCATTTGAAGCTTTTGGAGAGATCGGCCTAATGACATCCATGCCCCACATAGAGAAAGGCAATGGGGAAGTCATAACATGCAAAGGTGAATGAGGTACATGAATTTTGCCTCCATAAATCTGGCATTTGTGACATGTCTTAGCATAATTGATGCAGTCTCCTTCCATGGTAGACCAATAACACCCGAATCTCATAATTTGTCTAGCCATTGTGAAACCATTGGCATATGTTCCACAAACACCCTCGTGGGATTCTTTCAGAATTTTCTTAGCTTTAACAACGTCCACACATTTTAACAGTACCTGATCCTTTCTTCGTTTATACAGGATCTCTCAGTCTAAGCCATAGCCACAGGCTAGTCTTCTCAACGTCCTGTTATCGTTCTCAGTCGCTTGTTCAGGATATTCACGATTTCTCACATATCGCAATATGTCTTGGTACCAGAGGTGTTCATCCCTTTCTTCTTCCTCCATATTGTAACAATAAGCTGGGGCCTCATAAATACTCATTTGAATGGGTTTCACAGCCTCTTGTTTACTCACTTTGATCATGGAAGCCAAGGTAGCCAAAGCATATGTCATTTGGTTTTCATCTCACGGGAGATAATTGAAAGTAATATCATCAAACTCCTCAATTAACTCTAGAACTATCCTCAGATAATTGATCAATTTGGGGTCTCTTGTTTCCCATTCACCTTTCAATTGGTAGATCACCAGTGCAGAATCTTCATATACTTCAGCACTCTAATTTTACGTTCCACGACAGCACGAAGTCCCATGATACATGCTTCATACTCTGCCATGTTATTTGTACAACCAAAATCCAATTTGCATGTGAATGAATAATGATCTCCATTTGGGGATACCAAGACTGCCCCAATTACATTTCCTACAGCATTTGATGCTCCGTCAAAGTTCAATTTCCAAAGGTGATCTTTTGTAGTGTCTTCTTCAGTAGCTGCCACATACACTAATTCTTCATTGGGAAAGTCAAAGTTCAAAGGTTCATAATCTTCTAGAGCTCTGCTAGCCAGAAAATCTGCTATTGCACTTCCTTTCACGGCTTTTTGGCTCACATAAACTATGTCAAATTCAGATAGCAGGATTTGCTATCTAGTCATTCTTCCATTCAGAGCCGTTGACTCCATCATATATTTTAGAGGGTCCAACTTCGAGATTAGCCATGTCGTGTGGTACAGCATGTATTCCCTCAATCTCCGAGTTGTCCAAATCAAGGCACAACACAATTTCTCAATTGGCAAATATCTCATTTCACACTCAGTGAATTTTTTACTAAGGTAGTATATCGCCCTTTCTCTTCTTCCTGAATCATTGTGTTGACCCAGCACACATCCCATAGAGTTGCCAAACACTGTCAAATACAGGATTAATGGTTTATTTGGGCAGGAAGGTGACAATACTGGAGGACTTGACAAGTACTATTTAACCTTTATCGAAAGCTTTCTGGCATTCATCATCCCACCCGTCTGGATTGTGTTTCCTGAGAAGACGAAATATGGGATCACATTTCTCAGTTAATTGTGAAATGAACCGAGCAATGTAATTTAACCGTCCTAGAAAACCTCGAACTTTTTTTTTAGTGCGCGGCGGAGGTAATTTTTGTATGGCCCTGACTTTGTATGAGTCAATCCCGATTCCCCTCTCACTGACTATGAAGCCCAACAATTTTCCGATCTAGCTCCAAAAGTGCATTTTTTTTATTGAGCTTTAATTAGAATTTCCTCAGCCTCAAGAACAACTTCCTCAAAACTTGGATGTGTTCAATTTCTGTTTGGGATTTTATGATCATATCATCGACGTAAACTTTGACTCTTTGTGCATCACATCATGGAACAAGGTCACCATCTTTACTGTCTCTTCATAAGTAGAATTTGTTTTTCCACTTGTTTTACCATTCTTAACAAGTCCGGCGATAAGCCACAGTCTTTGTCATCTTCAAAGTCTTGAGATCTTTCTAAACACATGTCTTGCTCAAAAGAAAGTTCTAAATCCGTAACAGCGCCACTCATGTCATTGATATTCGGGGACCTGTTGTAGGTACAAAGAAATATACAAAGAACGAATGAATTTAAGAATAATTATTCATATAGGATGCTTATGAATGAAATGAAAGAATGGTTTGGAAAAATATCCAAGTAATGAAGGAATCTATCATAATTATTTGGATAGAAAGAATGAAAAATCTTAAAGAATGAGAGAATATTTACTCAAAATGATCTCAAGTATGTATTTCATAATGATGTTCAGACATAAGCCTATTTCACAAAAGAATCCTTATTGCTTTTAAGCTAAAAACAACAAGTGTGTTTTGAACATTACTCTGTGTAAGCTCAAAAAACTACAAGAATTTCTTCTGCTGTCCAGTTATTCAGAACACTCCCAGATTCATAAGGGCGGATATCTGAACTGGGTCCCCTTTTCAATAATTTCTTCATGTACTACAGCGAAACAGACTTTTAGCGGCGTTTTTTAGGCCTTTAGCAGCGTTTTTAAGCGCCGCTAAAACTATTTACGGTGCTTTTACAAGCGCCACAAAAAACGACGCTATAGATAATGACGCTAAATTTTGCAACGTTTATATGAAAAAACATCGCTAAAGAACATGACCTTTAGTGGCGCTTTTCCCACAAACGCCGCTAAAGGTCATGATCTTTAGCGGCGCTTTTCCCACAAACGCCGCTAAAGAACATGACTTTTAGCGGCGCTTACCCAAAAACGTCGCTAAAGAACATAATCTTTAGCGGTGGTTTTCCCAAAAACGCCACTAAAGAACATGACCTTTAACAATAACACCTAAAAACGCCAAAGGTCATAGTTCTTCATTTTTCCCACAAACGCCGCTAAAGAACATGATCATTAGCGCACTTTTCCCACAAATGCCGCTTAAAGAACATGACCTTTAGCGCGCTTTTCCCAAAAATGCCGCTAAAGAACATGAAAAATAAAAAAATTAAAATATTATATAAAAGAGCAAAGACTATTATCACAAAGACGCAAACAAGCTTTAATTGGATAACGGTTTATAAACAAATCCATTTCTATCCGCTCTACCCACTTAACCAAATCCTTTAGCATTACTTTGATAACAGCCTATACAAATCCATTTATGTTCCAGGGCACAAATCTATTTAACAAACAAATAGAAACTCAACCAATACACAAGAAATTTCATAAGTCTATATTATGTTATGAGTTTATCCAACTCACAAGAAAAATCAGCTTCGCTATTGAAAATAGGTGGTGTCAAATCCAAGACCAAAGACAATTAAACAAATAGCCTATTAAACAATTGTCGAGTAAAATCCAACTCGAATTGTCCAATCATGCTAACATCAAGACCAATGACCAATGCCTCTATGAATTCCTTAGTCCCGGACCCGAGAATGGTACCAAGATTGTTCACCAAAGTGAATAAAAGACACAATCTCATTAGAACCTCTCTCTGATTAAAATTCGAATAACCGAATGCATAAGAAGCAATAACAAAACTTATCGGCCTTAGTCATGCCAATACCGCTATCGTTGATCTATAGAGTATTGTTTGTCTTATCGGGACAATGTGGATAAACAACTCGGGTTCAAATGTAAGAATCAACTATGAAAGAGAGAGGGCAAACAAATACATGAATATGTCCCAAGTAGCAAAGATTGGAAAAAAAAAAAGCCAAACAAGCAAGAAGTTGGATGAAGAAATGTCTAGAAAAGGAATCATCTAAGGTGGTAAGTCACCGAATCGTGAGACTATATAATGAATAGGAACCATACCACAAAGATGGTCAAGGGAATCACCAACGCTTTGATAATGAAACATCCAAGTTGAGTCCAATGGCGAGAGCAATTACAACAAAGGTTCAAGCATTTCTCTCGGTGGGAGTTGGATGTCGCTTTGAACCAAAAATTAATGTCGGGGAGGCAAGGCCGAGTGTCAAACAACAAAGAATGTCAATGTCAAAGAACTAGCCACAACACCGAATTTTCCATTGATAATCTGGATTGTTGAAGAGATTACACGATGTATAATAGTGACAAATATCATTCGCTAATGCTAATTTTATGATTAAACACCATATTGGACCAAGTGGTTCACATTAAAAATACTAACATGCAATCTTATTTATCCTATGATAAATAATTCCAAAGATATAAATTTATGCAGGATCATAAACCGTTAGGATTTACCGGTATTTACAAAAATAAAATAATTTTTTTGATGGGATAAACCTTATGGTTAAATCATAAGCACAAACCGTAACTAGATAGTGAATGAAAGAAGAGGTACAATAGAAATGCAAGTCCCACAAGAACATTATAGCAAAGAAGTACGTAAAAACAAGTTTACCTTAGTAGCGAACAAGAAGGAAAACAATCACGGATTTGTTTGGCAAACAAACATTGGCAAAGAAGCATGAATTCCTCAACCATTTGGTTTGCTTCTCGAATCGATACATGCCCGAATGAATAACTCGGATATCGAAAAAAATAGAGGCATGACCAAAATGAAAAACATTCTTTCTAGGTTTTGAGATCTCAAAACTATTTAATTTAATTAGTATTGTTTTGATCATAATTTTAATTACTATTGGTCACCATTGGACAAATGAAGAAAAGGCAAAATGCATAGGAATTGAAAGGACAGAAACAGTGAACTAGTAGAAGAAAACCAGTTTATGCAAACCTTTTATTAAACAAAAAGGTTTACACGAAAAAAGTTCTAAAATATAGTTCCTAAAACATGACATCATAGTCTGCAGAATATATTTTGCTTGCAAGAATTTTGAGATCACCTTTTGTTTGTTTTAATGAGAAACTATAAAATCATAATGAACCACAAATGAAATATTAGATTCCATGTTCATGTCTAGTTACTACCTTTAGCACCTCAAACATAGCCAACTACAAGAGATCTTAATAAATTTTTAAAAATGATCTAGGGTATGTTATCATGTTAAAAAATTGGGTCAAGAGCAATAATTAGCATCATGATACAATTCCATTGTCCCACTGCAACAACTCATGGTTGCTGACAGATAAACAAAAAGGATCATTTCGTGGATGGACTGATTTTTCTTCTAATTGATGTTAAAATATCTTGATTCATGTTCCAGATTAAGAGTAAAACAAATGGCATAAGGCAACAAACCAATATCAAGAGGATCATGAGTCTCAGTATCAATTTGGAATTTCACTTCGGCAGAAGCAAGAGTTAAGGCTCCTTGTAACACCCCATACCCGAGTTCGATGCTAAGACTGGATACGAGACATTACCATGCTTGAACTCACTTAAAACATGTACTTACGGGCTATAAAAATTTTGTTCCGAATTAAAAACTTCTCTTTCTTAGTCTAATCATACATTTCATGGGCTTACGAGGCCTTAAACATGTATCTGGAAACTTTCGGAACTCAAATGAAAACTTTTCTTTAAAACAGGGGTCACACGCCCATGTGGCTTGGGACACGCCAGTGTACCCCTAACATATGCCCGTCCCGTCCACCCGTAGTCGACACTGACTAATTACACACGGCCTTGACACGCCTGTGGATGTAAACCGTGTGCTATATCTTGATAAACTGACTTATTCACACGGTCTGGGGCACACGCCCATGTTCTAACCGTGTATCACACACGGCCTAAACACACGATCGTGGGATTTGCCCGTGGCCTATTCTGACTTAAAACACTAAAGTGTAGGGTACGCACGGCCTAGACACAAGCCCGTGTGCCTAACCGTGTGGGCACTTAGAGGCTATTTACCAAGCCACTTGCCACCCTGAAATCAAGACCGAACTCATGCTCAATTCAATACATTTTTCATAAACATTACTACATACTTCATTGATCTCCATAAACATACATACTTAGTTAATTTTGGCCAATCACTTTGCCATATACAAAAGAATAATAAACTTGATAATCTATACAATGACCCTTCTTTAAACATATTCTCAAAATGAAATGCTTCCTATACATGCCATACTTAGCAAAATAACTTGGCTATACCAAAATAGAGATTGATAGTGTGCTACGAACTCCGACCCCAACGATCCACAAGTTAGCTTGGCGGGACTACATAGAAAGAAATAATTAAAGATGTAAGCATTTAGCTTAGTAAGTTTGCATGTAAAACACATATTAATAAACTTGCTTAATATAAACCATTCGACATAACAATGGTATCATAAATTTTCGCTATAGAGTTTACTTACTCATACTGATTCTTACATGTCTCATGATACTTACTATTCTCATACTTGTAAGGTAAACATGGTACCTATGTCACTTGATCATATTGATCGATATACTTTAACATAATAATCATGATCTCTAATTCATCATTCATAACTTAAATGATACTCAATTTCAACTTGGTAATAGCTTTGCTTACCTATCTTTCTTTGTTAACTCATTTTAACTTTACTCATTTGCCCGATGAATTTCTGCGAATAACCGAGGATACTAAATCTCATCCCACATATCTTGATGCCAAAGCCATATCCTAGATACGGTCTTACATGGAATATCTCATCTTGGTTTCAAGGCCATGTCTTGACATGGACCTATATGAAGTCTTTCTTGTTCTCACCAATGTCATGCCTTGGCTTGGACTTACATGATAGCTTGTTCAATGCCAAGCTTGCCTTGGACTTACATGATAACTTGTTCAATGCCAAGCTTGCCTTGGACTTACATGATATCTGTGCTTGATTGCTGATGCCATGCCTTGTCTTGGTCTTATACGAACTTTCTTATCTCATATGGTAGATCGAATATCCTGGGAAATTCATATTCAATCAGGACTTGCTCATACTTAATCTCATTGATTTCTTTGTTTAATATAATATTAAACATTCTATGAAAACAGTGTACATTTTACTAAGCAATTCAATGATAAAAATCATAGAGCTTAGAAATCATACAAACTTACCTCAATATACAAAATGTATGTAGATATACAATTTAGTCCTCCACTTTGTTCTTGCCTCGGTTTTGATCCGGGCTTCGCCTTTCTTGATCTATAATCATAAATAGATCATTTAATAATCACATTGACTAAATTGACCCTTAACACATACTTTGGAAAAATTACTATTTTGCCCCTAAACTTTCTCATATTTACACTTTTACCTCAAAGGCTCGTAAAATAATTTTCATTAAACTTCCTTAAACTTCATGCTTAGCTGATTCATTTTATCTACTATAACAATCATCAATTCTCACTATTTCTAGTATGTATGACCAATTTTCATAACTATTACAAATTAGTCCATACTATCATTTTTCATGAAATTCACTTAGAAAAAAAATGTTTATCTAACATCAGACTCTCATAAACTTCCATAAAACATCATTTAACATGCATGTCATTCATGGGTAAATTTTTGAACATGCATCCTAGCTCATTTTATAGCAAAAAATAGCTAATTCATAATACGAGAACTTCAAAAGTACGAAGAATATTAAAAACGGGACTAAAATGAACTTACTAGCAAGCTTGAAAAAAATGAAGAACCCTAGCTATGGAGTCTTCAAATTTTCGGCAATGTGAGGAAGAAGATGAATAGATTTTTATCATCTTTTTCCCATTTTAATCATTTAAATTGATTAAATGACCAAAATGCCTTTCTCTTTAAAAATTTCTATTTTACTAACTCATGTCCAATTTTGTCCAAAATTTATAATTAGGCAAACTGCTACTTCTAATTGATATTCTAAAGCTATCTCATACAAAAAGCTTCTAGAAACTCATATTTTGTAACTTTTGCAATTTAGTCCTTTTGGACCATTCAACCTCAATTTAACAAAATTGCTTCATGAAACTTTCACACTAGCATGCAAACATGGCATAAACCTTAAAAACTCATAAATTTACCTTGGATTCATGGCCTCGCACCACTATTCCGACTAGGCCCTAAATTGGGCTGTTACACTCCTCTATCGATACGTCTCTGCCTCATTATCTACCAATACCGCTATCAATGATCGATAGAGTATTGTTTGTCTTATCGGGGACAATGTAGATAAATAGCTCGGGTTGAGCATCAAGTTTGCTCTTGTTTGTCAAACCCTCGAATCTAATCTTGTCCAATGCCTAAAACCACAATTTTTAATAATTAAATTAAATGATACTAGCTTTAAATTTATCATAAAACCTAAAATTAAAACCCACTTCTATGCTAATGATTTGCGGGTTTAATCAAACTTTGAAAACCATAGATTCAAAGACTACCATTTGCATTTCAATCTTAAACTTTCATATTATAAATTCCTCAAATTATAATAAACAAATCAAATGATGTAATGACACTTTTATTAACAAATGTAATTTTCAATTGAAATAAACAACCAACGAGCAATCGCTTATAAATTAAAAAGAAAGAGAAAATAAAACCCAAATTTTGTTTCCATACAAAAAGCAAACAAAACCAACAAGCATTAAAGCAAAAAGATTAGATCCAATTAACCATACCTTAAAATTATAATAAAGTAATTAAAAAAATCTCCTTATTGACGACCAAGAAAAAAAGTTAAAACAGAGAAGAGCAGGACTTACATCAGAAGCATTGCTGATGAGCTCAAGAAGAAAGATCTCCTTGTTGCTGTAGAAAGTGTTGATAATTAAACTAAGAAGCTTTTAATCTCAGCTTGAAAAGCAAACGTCTCTGTACTAAAGTAATTAAACTAAGTTGCTGAAAACACATATACAAGCCAATAATAAATCGGTTATACAACTAAAGGAAGGTAATCAATGTCCTCACGACATATAGCCTAAATAAATCACCATGTGAATCATGGACTCCATGGAAATCAATTATAACTTGAATGTAAGGCATATGCACATTTAAAGTTTAACAGAAGCTAGATTAATCATCCCAAGGCTCAAAAATGTTGCAAAGCTAGCAAGTGAAATGTAGAATCCTAAGTTAACATACGACTTTGGACCTGCTCTATTTGTTATCCTTAACTAGAAATACAAATTATAACTCATGTTTTATATCACTCTCATATAACTATATCCTAAAAACTTCCCACTACCGCTTGTAATTTCTCTTGTTGGACTATAAATAATGATCCAATGCTTCATTCGGGATCTTGAATGAATTTAACGAATTTAAACTCTCAAAATCCTCGGTCTTCCTCTCCGCCTCTCTCATAACATATTGAAAAATTTACAAACTAAATGTCCAAGACATACC
Source organism: Gossypium rotundifolium (assembly GCA_025506655.1). Classification (NCBI taxonomy): domain Eukaryota; kingdom Viridiplantae; phylum Streptophyta; class Magnoliopsida; order Malvales; family Malvaceae; genus Gossypium; species Gossypium rotundifolium. The sequence continues at coordinate 25,085,627 of CP106728.1, forward strand.
GTTATGTTGAGCGCATAAAAACAAAAGTCGATATCTCAAACTAAAATTTAAAGCAAAAGTTTTGTTTGTGGAACAATGATGCAAAAATAAAGACAATAAGAAGAATTGATGCAAAATAAAGACAATAAGAAGAATTGGCGGTTGATTGATACAAGACAAAACAACAAACCAAGTAGTAAGGATAATCCAATGTCAAAAGTCACACAAACCTCAATAGCATAAATCAATTCCCTAACCCCTTTAACACCATAACGCCATGCCATCGCCAGCCAACCAAATAGTCGCTTCTACACCCTCGCACCATCGCACCGAGTCGACACCAAAGAACACTTCACGAGAAACGCCACTCGTATCTTTCCTCTTTCTTCGCCGTCAAACTTTGACCTCAGAGCATCACCATGATCTTGCCTTGTCTCTCATCGCCGACAGACTCCCTTTCTTCTTCTTCCCATACACGTTCGTTTCCACCGTTAGCATCATTGCCATTAAAGTCTAAACTGCATAGTGACTTACGAGGAAAACTGGATTAAAATGAAAGGCAAAAATTGGTGCTAACATATGGACGAAGATCGGTGGGGGAAACCGATTTGGGGGATTTTGGTTTGGGGATTTTAGAAATTGATATAGGGAAATTTTGGGGACTTAGGAAATTTAGGGTTTGGGAAAATAAAACTCAGGGTTATAGATAGTGAGCTTAATTTTTTAGCAGAGAAAAAAGGACACATATTTGTGTATCAAATTTTCTGCTGCTTTTTAATAAAAGCCAAAGATAGCTATAACTCTATTTTTTGTATGCGTTTTGTAAAAATGCCACTATTACACATTTTTATTTTTTGTTTTATTTTTAACCTATATATATTTTTCTATATTTTTCTTTCAAAATTTTTGTCTTTGAGATTATTATTTTTTTGAATTTTTATTTTATTATATTTTGAGTATTGAACTTTTAACTAAAACATTAAATATTAAAATTTTAAGTTTTTAAGTTTTTAATTTTTAAATTTTTATTATTAAATTTTAAAATTTAATTACCATTATCAACTCTTTTAGGAATTTCTTTTTTTCTTTTTACATCAACATTATTCTTTTAAGTATGGTCTGCATTAGTTGTTTAGATTTTTATATGTATAGTTGATACTTTAATTTTGATTTAATCATACACATTATTTTAAAATATAAATACATCAATATATTTTTATATTGAATAAATATAAATTTTATGTATGCAATATATAATAAAAATGATGTTAATTATATCAATAATTGTGTTAATATTTTACAAGATCTGGATCAAATTAAAGTTCATGTATACAATTCGCACTAAACCATTGTTCATGTATGCTTTTGGGATTTAACCCATTTTGATATATATATATTTTAAAATAATAATTTATATTTATCTTATTTTGATTTATATTCTAAAAAATCCAAGATTAATCCCTAAATCATAAATCCTAGACCCTAAATATTATACTCTAGACCACAAACACCAAACCCTAAATTCCAAACTCAAAACCCCAAACCATATACCATAAACTATAAAACCCGAATCTTAAACTCTAAACTGCAAACCTTAAACCATAATCCAAGACCAAATTTTTGGGAATTCATGTAGCCAATGTTAGTGTAGTACAAAACGTATATTTTATATTCTTATATTAAATAATATGGTGTAGTACAAAATGGCATGAACCTCAGTAAATTCAAAATGTTTTTCAATTTTCAAACAGTATTCTTAAACCTTAAACCCCAAACTATAAAACCATAAACCTTGAACCCTAAAATATAAAACATCAACCCTTAACCCAAAATAATAAACATTATATCATAAACCCTAAAACTCTAAACCAAAAACATTAAACCTTAAACTCTAAACCCTAAACCCTAAAATAAAATATATTTTTTACGGCGTTTTTATAAAAAATGCCACTAAAGCTCAAAGCATAAATGACGTTGTTTTGCTCAAAATTTTGTGGCGTTTTTATAAAAACGCCGCTAATGCTCAGATCAATAGCGGCGTTTTTAAGGAAGCGCCGCTAATGCTCTTATCTATAGTGGCGTTTGGGCAAAAAACGTCGCTATTGCTCCTTTTTAGCGGCGTTTGACGCCGCTAGTGTATAATATTTTCAGCGTTTTTTATTAAAACGCCACTAAAAACGCCACTAAAAGTCTGCTTTTGGTGTAGTGATGTGAACATTTCAACATTTATTTCGGACCTTTGACCTCTTCAAAGAATTCCAACTCTTT